>JASDQU010501058.1:12663-28640 GCA_032191745.1 Picea mariana | reverse complement strand
GAGAAGATAAGATAACTTGTGTGAACAAATAACTTGGTGACAATAGGGTCCTAGTAGCACGATGGTGCTTCGAGTATATAATTGGTTTGCTTACATTTGATTTTAGTTTGCTTCTTTTTATTTCTTTAGGATTTTTAAAAATTTCCGGGCACTGTAAGAACCCCCCTCTACACTAATCCATGTGTGAAACATGACCCATCAACCAACAAAAAGAACTCAAGGATGATCAAGAGTTTGGAAGAAATTTCTCAAATCCTAGCAACAACTGAGATCTCTGCCTCTCAGGAAGATAAAATCTTGATAGTAGTCAAGAACCTATTTGCCTCTCTGAAAGTGATAGAAGAGAAAGAGTTCCATGAGCTACATCCACAATAATATATAAAAGTCTTTTGTAATCACCCTTTCCAACCTATAGGAGAGACTAAAGAATCATGGACCACATTCAATGAAGAGCCACCATTAGAACCTGAGATCGAGGATTTTTTGATATGACTTTCTGAAGATCCTCCATGCACCGACGAGACCAATTATTCAAAAGAATATGATCTACGTGGAGAGTTGTCTAAATAAGGAAGTGAACTAATAACGTCAAGATTACATTGAGATATGGTTCCAAATGACTATCAGATTGAAGCACCACTCTCTTCTTCAACAACTCTTCACATCATCATCAAAGCAACTAGCTCTTCGTACTTTGGTATACATTAAATCTTATCTTTCAAACCCGAGTATGAATGTATTTCTACACCTATTACACACATGGTTACATTGGAAATATTCTTACACGTGAAATATAATTTCTTGTTCTTAGATAGGATAGAGTAAAAGTTGCATGTTAGTTAACCTAGATCTAAATAAATGCAACATCTTTTCATGTTTATTTTCAAATAAATGAAATGAGATGAAGATAATATTGATGATCTAGCATCGAAAACCAAAACAACTTAAGAAATTTCTTCTTCTTATTACATACAGATTTCTGACTATTAATAATAATAGTTGCTCATAAGACTAATATTTAAAATATTATGGGGATTTACAAAATCTTTAAGGTCTGCATAACGATTCCCATAGGTAACTTGTACATCCTAGTTTCCTATCAGAACTTGTTATTCAAACATTCTTATCAAATAGTAGTAGGAGAGTGAATGCAACTTCTACTTGTGAGGGAACACAATCTTATATGGAGAAGATGAACTTGGGTAATAGAGGCACCTTTAGGTCATTCTCTCATGTCTTCATCCACCACACATTAAGTAAGTTTGACCATGATATGTATTTCAACTAATCTCAATACATAAGTCTATTTTTCATACAAACAATATTTTATGGGCAATCTATAAAATATCTTCCAACTCAATACCATCCCATCCTATAAAAAGGTTTTCAAATATGATTCCCCATTCACCCATGAAAAATAAATCTATAAATTTTATCTTAAGGGTAAATATTGGGACATGATCCTTTGATGGAAAATGGGTGTAAGAGGCTAACCTGTCGGGATATAGAACAGGTCTGCTGGAAGTAGGTACCGGCTTGTGGTATAACTAGGCAAGCCCATTAGGGTACTGAACATGCTCGTGGGAAATGGGGCATTCTACCTGGGAAGGATATTTCTTAACTTTCAAAATTACCGCATCGGATTATTGAATAGGCTTGCTGGCAATGGGTTCTGATTTTGATGTCTTTCGTTATGCCTAATCTATATTTATCCATATGAACACTATACTTGTGTAAATCCTTAAGAAGAAGCATTCATGGTTGAACAAAAGGATAATGAACCTCATCTAATTGCCATTTGAGAATGTCCATAAGATGGTATTAATACCTCGTTATTCATACCTAGGATGTCATTGTCCTAGAGGCAGGACCCATAAGTGTAGGAGTCTAATAAACTCAAATGCGAACTTTATCAATATCACTTGAATGACATGTTATCGCTCTGTAAATTTCCAGAGGTTGTTGAAAGGTAGAAGAAATTTATCAGACGTAACTTTATCCAACCACTTCGAAACTAGGGTCTATCCCTACCAGCTTTAGAGAGGGATCTCTCTGTAAGATTTAACTTTGTTTTAAACTTTAGATTTTAGGCTAGTTAAATAAAAAAGACTTTGTTGTTTGATTATAAGAATGGCTGAAAACGTTCACACTTACATTGGGCTATGGGGTCTGTTTCATAAATATAGAGATCAAGAACAACTTTTAAAGGCCTTCACACAGGGCAAGATAATGTTACTGTTGGATTCTTTAGCATTAAAATGATGGGCAACATAAAATATGAGAGAGTCAATTAAAACAAAGAAGCAATGAAGAGTTTCTTTATCATAATATCAGAAGACAAACATTAAGATATTTTAAAAGTTAGAAACAAAGTATACAAAGATAAATTCCGCAACTTTAACTCCTTTTAAATGATTAGATATAGAAAAAATAGATGATTACGAAGAAAGAAGAAACATTTAAATAGAGAGAAGAAAACTTCACCAACAATAGACAAGCAAGAATCCTATGAAATTTCCTTTGTATTACTGGTAGATCTCAAATAAAAATTACAGTGCTTACAACTTGCTTGGGTGTAAAGATCAAACCTCAATACTTCGAAACTTGAAGTATTTATAAGAAAAATACAAAACGATCCTGTCATTAATGATCAGGCCGTGATAGGATCCAAATCTAACTAACTAAGTAACCAAATAAAAAATTATAGTAACTGTTGATGATGTGTCGAAATCTTCATGTTGATTTTGGGGAAGGCCGTTGGTGAATCATTCACGTGACTTTGACTTCTTTGCATGCTGACTCGGATGGTACACCTCATCCCTCATTCGATCAAATTGCACAGATCCTCCCATATTTGCTGACTGGGAGTGGTGACCTTGAGCAGTCTTCGATAGATTTCATCCATTTCTATATATTTGGAAAAAGTCAGCTTGGTGATGAAAACATATTTGATTTCGTGCTGAATACTGAGGTCCAGCTGTAGAGATTCTAGGAATTCCTTTCCTGTGATGCTTCCCTGTATCCCTGAAAACTTAGAACTGTCCTTGGCCAACATGGAAATCTTCTTCTTGTAGTCAGACAAGGTGATCAACTTATCATTCAGAACCAATAAACCATAAAGACCTTTCTTTTGCAAGGCATCAATTTTGCTGAAGAATCTATGAACTCCGACATCCATGTTGTGGACTTTCTCCTCTAGCTGCAACATTAATCCTCTCTCAGTCAGGACTCTTTTAACCTCGAGGATGGTTTCTGTCCTATCTTCAATCTTCAGGTCTTCCAACTCTTCCTTTGTCTTTGAATTTAGAAATCTGATAATCTCATTTGCCTCTGTGGGCATTTCTCCCAGCTCTCCCTTTATCTTGTCGATGGCCTACCTGATTCTCACCACCATTTCATGTTGTTCAAGCATGATTTGAATCATGGGCCAAATTTCATTTAAGGATTTGGATATGTCCATCCAAATGTTCTCCTTGGCTTCTACTAGTGTTTTCCCCCCCACTGTTTTCTTTTGCAGCTGTTGTATTTCCTACTTGAGCTTTTCTGATGTTTGCCTCTCAATGTTGTTACTTGTCTGGTAAGAAGACTTAAGCTCCTAGAGATTCTCTATCTCTTTATTTATCCTAGCGATTTTTGTTCCTTGTAGGGTCATCTTCTCCATTGATTTTTCTATCTCTACAGATTTTTCCAAAGCCGTCAGTGGCGTGGCTGATGGAAGTTCCGCTGTGGTGGCTATTGAGGATTTTGTTGTGCTAACTTTGGTGAGGGGAACTGCACTCAGTGGAATGACTTCCATGGATGTTTCTTGTTCCTTCTACTTTACTAGCCTATCCAACTATGATTTCATATCCTTTGTCTGAGCATTCTGTTCCATGATCAGCTTTAACATCTCCTCCTTCTCACACTCTGTCTCAGCTACCTCTTTGGCCTGTGAGTCCTCAATAGCTGGTAGTTTTAGCTATTTCCTCAGAGATTCTATGTCAGCATTATTTTTCTTGAGCATCTCCTCAACTGCTTTCACGTTTGAGGGTTCATACCCAATCTTTAGGACCAATTCTTCTAAGGAATTAATCCTGTTATTCTTTGCAAATGATGACACCTTCTCTAGATTCAACCGAGTCTGAAAATTGTTCAGAGAAACCTGTAATTTTGTAGTAGTAGTGGAGGCATTGGCCAACATTGAGAAAACCATTTCTCTAGTCTACCTGTGTAAATCCATCTGATTAGCTAGATGTACATCCCTGGTGTTAAACTCAAATGTTGCCCTTTTATAATTAGTGATTTCCTTTGGATGGAACACTTGTGCCTGCAAAAATTCCACGTGTAGTCTCCCTTTCTCTGTATCAAAGGCTGATAGCAACCTATGCTATGCTGTGGATGTTTTCTTCCAGAACTAAGCATAGGTGTTGTTGGTCAGCATCTCATTTTTCTTCTTGATCAAATCACATTTTTTAAAAATACTCATCTTTGCAGATCCTGGGGGAGGTTGGGTGGTTATAGTGGTATCAATTTTCTTCTTTGAGGAAGAAGTAGACATCATTTGATGACTGCTTGAGACAGGTGATGAATGCTCCCCCTCAACTATTGTGGTAGACTGGGTCTCTGCCTCTCCAGAACTGTCAGTAGTGTGAACAGTCTTAGGCCTTTTCTTGTGCACCTGGAACTCCTCTGCTGACACTTCAATGACTGAATGTGAGGCATGCTTTCTGGGTCTTTTCTCCTTGGGCATCTGTGGTGTAGTTGTTTGTGAGATAATAATCGAATGAGATTTCTGTTCCACTTCTTCCAGAGTGTTCACCTCCCACTCCGTTTGATTCATAAACTTCTCTATCTCTAGCTTGGGTACATGAACATATGTGGGATTTTTATTATTCACTCTCATCTCTGCAATGATCCCATACGGATCATAGTGCTATAGGAAAATTGTGCCGAATTTCATGTCCTTTAATAGTTTGTCTACCTCTTCCCCGACAACTCAACTGTTGCAGATAAAGGATCCTACCTGCCCCTTAATTCTCAACTGTTGTTTCTTATTCAAAGACACACAATGTATGTCATCTGAATTTATCATTTGCCTAATGTATTCCAAGGAAAATATCCTAACAGGAAGATACTTAGGTAGCTTATAGGGAGCTAACTCACATCCATATATTCTGATCTTCATGTGATTTTGATATAGATACCAGTCTCCAGTCTTGGCGAGATCTGAGAGGTGTATAATTCATTGGAACTCCTCATTTATCCTTGGATCTGGTCTACCACTGAGCATGCTTACCACCAGGTGATAAAACGACTCAATAAATTGCTTGAAGTTAAACTTTGTGGAGTTTCTTCTAAGCAGTGAAGTCCAAGAGGCGACAGGCTGTGGTTTGCCGTCCTGGTCCATTTTCTACATGGTGAATGCGAAATTATCTGCTTGAAAGAACATGAACATGCAAGCTAGTATTGAAGAATACTAGAACACGCCCTTTGTGGGAAATTTGAACAACATCTCATGCATGTTCTTAGCTAGAAAACTGTTGTAATCGAACTGGACGGTGTCTTTTTCTTCGGCAGCGAAAATGGATAAGTAACCCAAGATGGGCTCATCCACCCATTCGTCTGAGAAGTAACCGAGCAGACAACATAACGATGAAATAATTTGGTTTCCCTTTTCTGAAAACATGGAGGAATGGTAAGGGGGATTTTTCTTAGGGAATTGGGCATCCTGTGGGAGGAAAAGCTCAAAAATATGTGCTCTCTGGGGAAACGATAGGTTCTAGTACTTTTTAGTTAGAACTTCAAGGTTGAAAGGGGAGGCAAATTCAGCTCTGGGTATTTTCATCATTTGATCAATAAACTCAGGTGTGACAGTGAAAAGGGTTTCTCCAGACAATGAAACAATGGCTCTTTTATCGGGAAGGTAGTGCGCCTGGCACTTGAGGGTGAACTTGGAAAAATGGCGGACTTGGGGAAAAAGATACAGGGGGAAATTGGACTCCCAGAGCCCAATCTCATCACTTTGATCTAGGAAAGTGTCCCTGAACCATGAATTCAATTCGGCAAGATCGAATTTGCACCTGGTCTCTGAGATTAGGTAGTCTTTATCCACTAGTGGGATCCGGTCGAAGTCAACAGGAGGCAGGAGGAATGGATTTTCCTCGACCTTTGATCTTTTAGACTTTGGCACCATCACTTCAAAAGGTACCTACAATTGAAACAAAAAATGTTGGCGGCTAATGGCTATGGCTGGGTCGTTGACTAAAATAGTGAGGGAAAATGAGTTTTTGGTGTGCTGAGAGTGTGAGCAGTGCGAAAATGGAAGGGACAGGGTTAAAATTGGGTGAATGGGTATCCGTTGGGCATGGAGGACAAGTCAACAGGCTAATGGATATGTTATCCTGTATTAAATGGCCAACGGATCACTTGAGGTCATGAGGTGGCAGGTAAAGGATGGGTGACATGTGCCAGGATGACGTGGAGGGTGATGACTAGAGGATAGGAGAAAGGGATAATACATGTGACAATGAACAGAGAGGGATATGTTGGCAGAGTAATGAGACAAGACTTGTAAGAGGAGATAGTGGGATGTGACATCCTGAGGCAGCGAGATAGTGGAGGATGATTCCATGAGATAGTGGCAGTATAGAAATGTCGGTATGGCGGTATGTCGGAGGGGGGGTAAGGTAGTAAATGGTTTGGAGTGGAGGGGGTCCGAAGTAACAGAATGGTGACACGTTGGGATGAGGCCCGCCGGGAAAACCACCCATAACGGAACCCCCCCCACCATTAAAGGTAGAATGGTCGGGGGGGGTCCGTAATCTCTTGTCGGCCATCGATCTACGCACTTCTAGATCCATCGTCGATCCAAGCGTGCTCTTTAATCTCCATAATGGATCCCCCCCCACCATTAAAGGTAGAATGGTCGGGGGGTCCGAAATTTCCTATCAGCCATAGATCTGGGTGCCATCGGGTCCACCGTAGGTCTGAGCACACGCTTTACTCTCCGGGCGTGAAATCAACTGCACAAAAAAAGCTTAGGATAGTGCTTCTTTAGTGGGTTTTGCACTGTTCCTTTACATTTTGTGACCATGGGGTTAGGAAAAACACTTCTAACATCAAAATCATGAATTTTCATTTAACATCATGCATGTTTTATTGAAGGAAAAGCTAGCTAGCCTATGTCCTATCCTACCTACCAACCCATTTAGCCCAGATTAGGATGTTGGGCTAAGAAAATACTCTATCCTGGGGATATTTGACCAAGTTTAAACCGTTTGGTCAAATTTATTCACTAACTACCCTAACTACTTGGCTAAGATTAAACAATTTAGCCAAGCTTATTCACTAATTCTATCAACATAAATTCAAAAAGACTTGGCCATGTTTAAACTGTATGGATCAAGTCATCTTTTATTGCATGGGGTTTTCTTCTTTTCTTTTATACCCTCTTTTCTTTTTCTTTCTTTCTTTTCCTTTTTCTTTCTTTTTTCTTTTCTTCAAATAATTTGTAGAATGAAACCTTGTTTGCATCCCCAAAATACAAATAAAGGAATAAATTTCCAGTCATCAGTTGATTCTATAAATTATAGGGTTATAACATGACAAAAATTATCTGAGAAATTAAACAGGGATACAATTATCTGAGAAATTAAACAGGGATAACTGGTTTCCTATCAGTTTCTCATTTGTTAAAGACCACTTATCTCCTCATGTTTTCCTATTCAAGGATGAGAGGAAATATCCCCCATCATAATTAACATGGTTTCTTAAGCATACAACTGTTAATGATTGATGAAATCATATGTAATAAGTAATTTAGGAATTTCCTTTGTGCTTGTAATGTTCTAAAATTAATTTCATTTCCAAATTTACAAGCATGTATAAAGTTTAAGTTTTGGTTGTTTCTTTGGCATAACATCAATGTTTATTTCTTCTCTCATAATAACAATATTGGTTTAGTTCTTTTAGATTTTTCTGTTCCAGTACTGCTGGTATGGAAACTAGTAGTTTGTTGTACCAACAATACAAATATTTAAATCTTTTTCGAGGGTTCTTTTTGTAGGATATTTTCAACATCTCTCAGCTTTGGCATACTTCATTTTCATCCTTCAATCAACATGCACCAGTTCCATAGTCCTTTTTCAACTTGCAACAATTTTTTGTGCTAATAAGAGTTTGCATGAGGACATTGTTATTGGACAAATCGGTAAGTGCAGACACAAACTAATTTTCCTAAATTCAACAAGAAATTAGAACAAAATAGAGAATAATACAAGATTCTCCTTAGATTTCATTGTAATGTAAACTAGTTCAGAGAGGGATAAATGACATACCATTTAAACATCGTTTTATCCTCGCTAGTATTGTCCTTGCTCCATCTTTGGATTTGTGGGATGTTGAACCTGTTACGAAGCACAAACCAACAAAGAGGGATAACAACAATATATATATTCCAATGAAGCCTATGCATAAGATCAAGGAGTTATACAATAAAAATGGAGACACCTTTATAGGGAATAAATGTATTACTGCATTATATTGATGAAAGTGGAGAATACAACCTATGCCTTGATGTTGGAAGGTCCCTTCCAATGGCCCTTTTCTTCAACACACACACCTTTTCTCCAATTCTTTTGATGAAGAGTATTCACAACGTGACTTGGAAAGTAAAGCAAAGCTATCACAAGTACAATCTTCAACAGACTTCTTCATACATAAGCTATCCTAGCCTTTCCCATGAGAGATCCCTCTTTATATAGGGTGAAAGAGGGATGGATGAGGAGATTAGGATGATCCCACTAAATCAGAGAAGTGAGTAAGATCCAAACCGATCAAAGGTCACCTCATCTTCTAGAAGATTCCATTCAAGAACTTTCGTGAATTTCACCTTTTCCCCTTGTTTTAGCATCATCGCACCCTAAGCACAAGCAGCCTGTGATGACATCATAGTCTAATTTGGTGTAGCATGCGATGATCAAGAATCATCGCACCCCAAGTCTTTAGCAGGGTGCGATGATCTCCTTTGATAGGGATTTTAAGAAAATAAAGATGATTCAATTTCTCATGGAGAAAGTATCATTTAATGGCTTCAGGGAACACATAAGTGAGTCATACACATATCGTCAGTTGATCATAGGGGTGACCAAAATAATGTGTAATAGAATTCCCCCCAAAGTATGAAGTTGGAACATGTGACACCTAAAATACTTTGTAGAATGTGTGTGTCGAGAATAAGGAGCACAACGATTGAGAACCTGGAAACAATCAAGCATCTGCATAATAATATACCATTTTCTAAGGTAGGCATTCCCATACTCAGACTACAAGTGACCCTAATAATAAGTGTCAAATGAGTCATGGCCACCAAACATACACTCTAGATCCATGTCATCATGATTCAACATAGCCACAAGAAATACACAGTGGATCTATGCTCTAAAAACTCAAATTTGGACATATCCACGAGACATACATGGTGGATCTATGTGTCAGTAAAGACTTATGAATACTCCATCACAACCTAGACCGATATGGTGATATCCAGGGTCTTCAATTCCATCATCTTGAAGTATGAATCTAGCCATTTGATTACAGGTGTTGAAGTCAAACATGGTAGAAACCACTTGATTACCAATCATTAATGGATACCGTTAACAAGTGCGATGGAAATAACCATTGATGTCAATGACCCCCAAGGTGCTCTAGTAAAATCCAATGAATGTGAATTAATGATTTGAATTCGAACACTCGATGGAATATTCCAATCAAGGGCCAATGATGTGAACACACTGTTGAAAACGAGGAAACCTGCCATTGAGGCATGCAGGTTCCAAGGTACTAAATGATTTATAAGTCTAATTCCTGGATAATGATTTGAAGTCGGCAGGAAAAGACTCGTCATAGGAGGGCATTAATGTATCCCCCATCAATGAAATAAAACATGTAACATATTTGAAGTATATCAGAGCATAAAGTGATGCAAGATTGACTCAGGGAAGGCCAACATGGGAAGAATTTGAGGACTGCAGATGGCCGACTTGATAGAAGGCTTGTTTAGGTTGAACTTCTCTTGAACATATGAATGAAATGACAATTGTCTTGGCAGCATTGACTCAAGGAGGACCCAACATATGGACTTGTGGATGGTCAAACGAGATACAAATGGATTTCCCAACCAGGATACAATGATGAACATGGATGTCATGTTCAAGAGCAACATACTGCCACTAACACAAATACATATATACATTTCTTTCCCAATTCCCCCCCACCATTTATGGAGAGTACCTCTTTATTTTTACGCAAGCTTGAGGATAATAACATATTCTTGTAATGTAATCTCATCCTTCGGACGAGTCCCTCAGAGTATTTTTAAAAAACCCTAGGAAGGAGTGGTTCGGTCCCATATGGGCCTTTCGATGCTTGTTTTACAAGTCCAAAGAAAGAAAACTCAAGGGTTTTTCATGTTTAGAGAGTCTAAGAAACACTTGAATAAAACTCCAAAATGTCATTTTTTGTAAATTAGTCCGACGAGACCGAAAAAGAGATAATCTACTGCTCATCAGACATTTTCTTCAAATACTTTTACGAGCGTGAAAAAAACAAGGTCGCTCAGCTATCTTTTCATGTTTAGGGAGCTTGAAAAGATATTAAAGGAGACTCCATAAGGTTTGTTTTTCGTATTGCCATTACAAGTCCAAAAAAACGATAAAAGGTTACTCTATTACATTCTCATAGTTTCATGAGCGTGAGAAAGAATAAAGACCATGCTAAGAGTTTTTCTTGAAAATCCCTAAAAGTATATAAAAACATGCAAAAATGAACAAGAAGAGGTGATCCATATCAAAATTTGGTCTTCAGATCTCTCAACCTACAATATCGACACTTTGCAAAGTTCATTAGGTTTATGACATAGGTGAAAATATTTAAAAATTAATTTAATTTAAAATTAAAATGGTAAAAATAAATAAAATAGGTCAAAACTAGTTCATTTACCATTTCATTTGAATTTTCACCAAACTAGTGCCAAAAACCCTTTTTTTCCTTTGATTTTCAAGTGATGATTATGGAGCACTCGGTGGATGATTTCTCGAGCCGATTCTGTGAGATAGGTATTCTTCCTCCCCTCTCTCTTTTCATGGTAAAATCTTTCAATTTTAATGGTTAAATTTTGAGTTATGAGCAATTTTCCAAGGGAGATTGCGCTTTGAGATCATCGCAGGCCCTCCCTATCATGAACTGTGACGATCCTAGATCACCAGAAGGGTTCTACAGCTGGGGTGCGATGACGTTGCATTATGGGAAAAGGGCCCCTGCGACGACTGCAACTAAAAAAACTAAAAAGAGAGAGAGAGCTAAGAAAACTTCCAATTTTGAAAATTTGATGAACCAAATAATCTTTTATTGTTGTTTGGAAGATTTTTATTGGTCATCATGCTCAAATGGAGGGAACAAGAGCATGGGGAGGAATATTACTTTGCCGGGAATGATTCAGGCACTGTCATGGGACTTCAGGAGTGTGGCTTGCTAAATGTTTTCAAAGTGCAGGGCATGAGGGCCCAATTGGTGCAATTTGAACACTTACTCTGCATGTGGGATGTTAATGAGCAAGAATTTAATTTCGGGGTGCATACACTTACCCTAGAGATCGATGCCATCTACTTCTTTATTGGTTTATCTCATCGAGGCTCTCAAGTGTCATTATTGAGAAGCAGAGGTGATGGTGAACCCATGGATTATTATATAGCACATCATTGCATACCTGGTACAGAGAAACATAGTGGTAAAGTTGTCATAAAGGATGTTCAAGACTTGCCTTTGAGGACTATTCTGTATACTATCACTCATATGGCAGGGAGTGTGGCTCCTCACATGGGTTTACAAAGACATTTTCAGTATGCTATTGAGTGTATGGAGCCCCGGATTTTCAATTGGTGCGAGGGTCTTCTAAAAAACATGAAGAAACAATTAACAAAGTGTAGGACCGGTCGATTGAAACAATTCGGGTATGGATATATTTTGGTATCCTTATTCCTAGAGAGGGTCCCCATTTTTCACCTGCAACATGTGGAATGGGGAATACCTGCTCCACAAGATCCTCGAATAAAGAGATGGGTAGACTTGATGGCATTTTGTGGTGGTGTGCCAATTGTTACATATGGTCCATGTTTCTTCCAGTGGCTGAGGGATCAACTTGTCATGGTTGAGGACTATGCATATGCTAGGAATGACTTTCGTGGAGACATCGACTTGGCACTACCCAAGGGTTCTCAATGGGGAGAGATAGGTAAAAATGATTTTTTCATTATATGTTGTTTTTGGTATTTTAATTATGATTTTTTTTTTTGTTATGTATCCAGGACTAATCAAGTGCTCTCAACAATGAAGATGTGGTGCCTTTCAGTCCTCCAATATCATCTCCTATTGAGAGACATGGAGAGATAGGCACAGTGGTGGTTCGAGGGGTAGAAACTAAGGATATTGAGGAGATCGAACAAAACCTTGAGGGATTGACCATGAACATCCCTAACATCACTGTGGACAAGTTACCTCGACGCTACGAATGCCATACAATTAGCGTGTCAGCATCCATTGGTTGACTGCTCTGTCATGTAGCACAAGCAATGATTTGTTATAGTGAGAAGCATCCTTGATGCATATGTATATGAACCCATGCGCTTCACCATTTTGGTCTCAGGACAAACACTTTTTGTAACTTTTGACCTTATAATATAAAACTTCTATTGGCTTACTTGTCTTTTAAATGTGTGTTTGGATTTATAAATGGTGCAAATGTCTATCTAAAACATAATTATCCAATGCATCTGTTAATGTATTTAGATATCTAGGAATGTGTTTATATTCAATGTAATCAAAATGTCTTTCCAAGAGGAGAATTCTCAAGTATACCCGTAAAAATGTAGGACTTCAGATGGAATAAACGTTGCTCAATTGCAACACCACTAGTTGCGAATCAAGACATACAATTAAATGATGGATTCCAAATGAAATGGTGTCAATTAATAACTCAATAACTACACTGTATTCTGTGATATTATTAGTTGCACGACCAAGGAAAATACTGTGTAGATTGATCAACTCATCCGTAGGTGCATAGATTTCCCATGCAATAGACACTGGATTTTGAGTACTGCGACTAGCACCATCAGCAAAGCCGGTATAGGGTAGTGAGAATGCCGACATCTAGAAACCAAGCATAAGGCAAGGTAAGAAGCTTAAAGGTAGAGTAAGAAATGACAAAAAGCACACACTAGAGTATGATACACTAAAACACAAAGCACTCATGAAAAAACACTTTAAGCATAATACTTCTTTAGGTAAATCCCATTTATGGGTTCACCCAAAGGGATTCTATCGTAATCTACCAACTAATAATCCCCTTTCTCCAACACTCTTTTAACGATATAAGGGTGATGCCACATGGGCTTGAATTTATCAGCCCCCAATAAGTCATGATCTTGTTCATAAACGAGAACTAAATCACCCTCAGAAAAAACACGCGGTTTGACATGTTTGTAATATTGAGCCTTGACAAGTTTCTTCTGGGCTTCTATGACTAACACAACATCACGATGAGTCTCGTCTAATGGAATTAAATACAAGAGACGTTCTTCTTCGGTTGTGGTGTTGGGGAGAAGTTTGACTAGTTTTAGAGATGATATTCACATTCAATCGACAAAATGGATTCGATACCATACACTAACTGGAAAGGCATGAACCCTGTGGAAGATTTAACGAACGTCCAATAGGCCCATAATGCCGAAAAAATCATTGTGTGCCAGCTTGACTTGTGGATCCCTACCATCCATCGAAGCATAGTAGTTAAAAATTTGTTGATTGCTTCAACTTGGCCATTGGCCGCTAGATAGTAAGGGGTTGAGTTTTCATGTCGTAAACCAAACTTATCGGTAAGCTCAAACATCATGAAATTGAAAAAATGGCTGCCATGGTCGGTGACGATGGCTTGCGGGACACCTAACCTAGTGACAATATGATTGAATATGAACAACGATGCATTTTTCCTAGTATTATCAAATGTAGGCATCACCTCGACCCATTTAGTGAAATAATCCACAGCCACAATAATGTATCCATGCCCCCCGACCGAGTGAGGGTTACATGTCATGAAGTCAATGCCCCATTTAGTGAATGGACCAACGAATACTATAGGGTAAAGAGGAGAAGGGTGTGATCGAAGCTTATTGTTATACGTTTGACAAGCATGGAATTTATAAATGGCATTAATGCAATCCTTAAATAATGAAGGCTAGAAGTAACCATCTTGTAAGATCTTTTGGGCAATGGCATACCCAGACATATGACCACCACATGCTCCAGAATGACAGTCATTTAAAGCTTTCTCGGCTTCATCATAGGTTATACATCATCAAAATACAGAATCAATACCATGATGGTAAAGGGTATTGTTGGGCCCGAGATATGATCAATTTGTGACAGTTATTAGACACTTTTTTTCCAGATGTACATATGTGTTTTTCACATTTTGAAAGAGATTTTTGAAGAATTTTATATTAAAATGGTATGATCTACACCAGGTACGTATAATTCATGTTTAATGATTGTATTGAGTATAATTTATCATATTTTTATGCTTCCAAGGATCCGATTCACGTTTTTTGATGTTACAGGGAGAAAACGCACCATGTTTCTGCTTCCAACACTCAGTCCGACACCCCTTCCAACACTCATTTCAATACCCGATCCGACACTCCTTCCAACACTAGGTATTGCACAAAAATGGAGGGTGACTTGGTTGTTATGGTATTGGTGGACAGTGATGGACAAATTGGGAATGTGGGTTTTGTTCGTTCTTTCCCCCTCCAGCTACTGAGCTCCCGACAACTCAGTTTTAGTTGTTCAAGAGGGCGATTATTGGCTCGCTCTGTTTTATCAGTTAGGGCATCATTTAATGGAAATTTCCGAATTTAGAAGTTGTTCGACCCTCCTGTGGTCGACCACTTGGTCTGTAAACATTATAAATACCATTGAGGTGGTCAAACATAAGTTAAGTAGCATAAGTATTAGTGTGATAGATAGAAATACGTTTTTACTCTGTTTTGCCATTTTACATTGCCAGATTACACAAGAACTGCGTTTTTGAGTTTTTATGGTGAATTCATCTTGCTGAGCATGTGGTGTGCTTTTAGAAAGTGACCATGACTTGTTGGGGGGCCCACCAGCAGTTTGGTATCTGTCTTCATGTTTGTTTATGCATTTTATAGTTTAGTTGTTCTCTTTATTTTCCCGTACATGCATTTTTATTATGTTAATTAGTTTACTGTTATAATTTAATTGCTTTGAATCTCTTTTGTAGGTTAGTATGATGAATTGTGTTAGCATGCATTAATCTTGTAGTTAGGAAGGATCTGCAGATCCCTAGACTAACCCCATGTATAGTTAGAGATTAAATTACGTTTTCATTTATGATTTTAGAATCAAGTTTAAAACAGAGTTTTAATTACAATAGAACAGAGTTTTTATTTGAGCTTTCTTCGACAAGGATTTGATGGATGGATAGGATCAATTTCAGTTTTTAATCATAGCTTGCTTATTTCATTTTTTATGTAGAATTGGCTTAGCTAGTTGTTGATTAATGTAGTTGTTAGTTTACTTTTTAATTTATGTTTTTTAGCATTTTCTTATTGCAGTTCGAATTGTTAGAGTAGATATAGCATAGTTGTCAATTTATGAAATTTTCTTTCTAGAATTAAATTGCAATTATATTTCTTAGTTAATGGTTGAATCTACTTTTGCTTACGTAGTATAGAAGTACAATGATAATCTCGTTATATTGTTTGTTAAGCCCTAATATTGGCTCATTGCCACTTAATTGGGGCATATTAGATTAGTAATGTTATTTTATTTATGTCGGCTTTAGGCCATTAGTTGTAATTTAGATTAGTAATGTTATTTTATTTATGTCGGCTTTAGGCCATTAAACCTCCTAGTCTCCT
>JASDQU010501058.1:0-12483 GCA_032191745.1 Picea mariana | reverse complement strand
ATAAGTAATTTAGGAATTTCCTTTGTGCTTGTAATGTTCTAAAATTAATTTCATTTCCAAATTTACAAGCATGGATAAAGTTTAAGTTTTGGTTGTTTCTTTGGCATAACATCAATGTTTATTTCTTCTCTCATAATAACAATATTGGTTTAGTTCTTTTAGATTTTTCTGTTCCGGTACTGCTGGTATAGAAACTAGTAGTTTGCTGTACCAACAGTACAAATATTTAAATCTTTTTCGAGGGTGCTTTTTGTAGGATATTTTCAACATCTCTCAGCTTTGGCATACTTCATTTTCATCCTTCAATCAACACGCACCAGTTCCACATAGTCCTTTTTCAACTTGCAACAATTTTTTGTGCTAATAAGAGTTTGCATGAGGACATTGTTATTAGACAAATCGTTAAGTGCAGACACAAACTAATCTCCCTAAATTCAACAAGAAATTAGAACAAAATAGAGCAGAATACAAGATTCTCCTTAGATTTCATTGTAATGTAAACTAGTTCAGAGAGGGATAAATGACATACCATTTAAACGTCGTTTTATCCTCGCTAGTATCATCCTTGCTCCATCTTTGGATTTGTGGGATGTTGAACCTGTTACGAAGCACAAACAAACAAAGAGGAATAACAACAATATATGTATTCCAATGAAGCCTATGCATAAGATCAAGGAGTTATACAATAAAAATGGAGACACCTTTATAGGGAATAAATGTATTACTACATTATATTGATGAAAGTGGAGAATACAACCTATGCCTTGATGTTGGAAGGTCCCTTCCAATGGCCCTTTGATTCAACACACACACCTTTTTTCCAATGCTTTTGATGAAGAGTATTCAAAACCTGACTTGGAAAGTAAAGCAAAGCTATGACAAGTACAATCTTCAACAGACTTCTTCATACATAAGCTATCCTAGCCTTTCCCATGAGAGATCCCTCTTTATATAGGGTGAAAGAGGGATGGTTGAGGAGATTAGAATGATCCCACTAAATCAGAGAAGCGAGTAAGATCCAAACCGATCAGAGGTCACCTCATCTTCTAGAAGATTCCATTCAAGAACTTTCATGAATTTCACCTTTTCCCCTTGTTTTAGCATCATCGCACCCTAAGCACAAGTAGCCTGTAATGACGTCGTAGTCCAATTTGGTGTAGCATGCGATGATCAAGAATCGTCGCACCCCAAGTCTTTAGCAAGGTGCGATGATCTCCTTTGATAGGGATTTTAAGAAAATAAAGATGATTCAATTTCTCATGGAGAAAGTCTCATTTAACGGCTTCAGGGAACACATAAGTGAGTCATACACATATCATCAGTTGATCATAGGGGTGACCAAAATAATGTGTAACAGAATTCCCCCCAAAGTATGAAGTTGGAACATGTGACACCTGAAATACTTTGTAGAATGTGTGTGTCGAGAATAAGGAGCACATCGATCAGGAACCTGCAAACAATCAAGCATATGCATAATAATATACCATTTTCTAAGGTAGGCATTCCCATACTCAGACTACAAGTGATGCTAATCATAAGTGTCAAATGAGTCATGGCCACCAAACATACACTCTGGATCCATGTCATCATGATTCAAAATAGCCACGAGAAATACACTGTGGATCTATGCTCTAAAAACTCAAATTTGGACATATCCACGAGACATACAAGGTGGATCTATGTGTCAGTAAAGACTTATGAATACTCCATCACAACCTAGACCAATATGGTGATATCCATGGTCTTTAATTCCATCATCTCAAAGTATGAATCTATCCATTTGATTACAGGTGTTGAAGTCGAACATGGTAGAAACCACTTGATTACCGATCATTAATGGATACCGTTAACAAGTGCGAGGGAAATAACCATTGATGTCAATGACCCCCAAGGTGCTCTAGTAAAATCCAACGAATGTGAATTAATGAGTTGAAGTCAAACACTTGATGGAATCTTCCAATCAAGGGCCAATGATGTGAACACACTGTTGAAAATGAGGAAACCTGCCATTGAGGCATGCAGGTTACAAGGTATTAAATGATTTATAAGTCTAATTCCTGGATAATGAGTTGAAGTCGATAGGAAAATACTCGTCATAGGAGGGCCTTAATGTATCCCCCAATCAATGAAATGAAACATGTAACATATTTGAAGTAGATCAGTGCATAAAGTGATGCAGGATTGACTCAGGGAAGGCTGACATGGAAAGAATTTGAGGACGGCAGATGGCCGACTCGATAGAAGGCTTGTTTAGGTTGAACTTCTCTTGAACATATGAATGAAATGACAATTGTATTGGCAAAATTGACTCAAGGAGGACCCAACATATGGACTTGTGGATGGCCAAACGAGATACAAATGGATTTCCCAACCCGGATACAATGATGAACATGGATGTCATGTTCAAGAGCGACATACTGCCACTAACATAAATACATATATACATTTCTTTACCAATTTCCCCCCAACCATTTATGGAGAGTACCTCTTTATTTTTACGCAAGCTTGAGGAGGATAGCATATGCTTCTAATGTAATCTCATCCTTTGGACGAGTCCCTCAGAGTATTTTTAACAAACCTTAGGAAGGAGTGGTTCGGTCCCATATGGGCCTTTTGATGCTTGTTTTACAAGTCCAAAGAAAGAAAACTCAGGGGTTTTTCATGTTTAGAGAGTCTAAGAAACACTTAAATAAAAATCCAAAATGTCATTTTTCATAAATTATTCTGACGAGACCGAAAAAGAGATAATCTACTGCTCATCATACGTTTTCTTCAAATACTTTTACGAGCGTGAAAAAAACAAGGTCCCTCAGCTATCTTTTCATGTTTAGGGAGTTTGAAAAGATATTAAAGGAGACTCCATAGGGTTTGTTTTTCGTATTGCCATTATGAGTCCAAAAAAACGATAAAAGGTTACTCTATTACATTCTCATAGTTTCATGAACGTGAGAAAGAATAAAGACCATGCTCAGAGTTTTTTCTGAAAATCCCTAAAAGTATATATATATATATATCATAAAAACATGCAAAAATGACCAAGAAGAGGTGATCCATATCAAAATCTAGTCTTCAGATCTCTCAACCTGCAATATCAACACTTTGCAAAGTTCATTAGGTTTATGACATAGGTGAAAATATTTAAAAATTAATTTAATTTAAAATTAAAAGGGTAAAAATAAATAAAATAGGTCAAAACTAGTTCATTTACCATTTCATTTACATTTTCACCAAACTAGTGCCCAAAACCCTTTTTTCCCTTTGATTTTCAAGTGATGATTCTAGAGCACCCAGTGGATGATTTCTCGAGCTGATTATGTGAGATAGGTATTCTTCCTCCCCTCTCTCTTTTCATGGTAAATGTTTTCAATTTTAATGGTTAAATTTTGAGTTATGAGCAATTTTCCGAGGGAGATTGCGCTTTGAGATCGTCGAAGGCCCTCCCTATCATGAACTGTGACGATCCTAGATCACCAAAAGGGTTCTACAACTGGGCTGCGATGATGTTGCATTGTGGGAAGAGGGCCCCTGCCATAACCACAACTAAAAAAACTAAAAAGAGAGAGAGAGAGCTAAGAAAACTTCCAATTTTGAAAATTTGATGAACCAAAAAATCTTTTATTGTTGTTTGGACGATTTTCATTGGTCATCATGCTCGAATGGAGGGAACAAGAGCACGAGGAGGAATATTACTTTTTCGAGAATGATTTAGGCACTGTCATGGGACTCCGGGAGTTTGGCTTGCTAAATGTTTTCAAAGTGCAGGGCATGAGGGCCCAATTGGTGCTATTGGAACACTTACTCTGCATGTGGGATGTTAATGAGCAAGAATTTCATTTCGGGGTGCATACACTTACCCTAGAGATCGATGGCATCTACTTCTTGACTGGGTTATCTTGTCGAGGCTCTCAAGTGTCACTATCTGGAAGCAGAGGTGATGGTGAACCCATGGATTATTATGTAGCACATCATTGCATACCTGGTACAGAGAAACATAGTGGTAAAGTTGTCATAAAAGATGTTCAAGACTTGCCTTTGAGGACTATTCTGTATACTATCACTCGTATGGCAGGGAGTGTGGCTCCTCACATGGCTTTACAGAGCCATTTTCAGTATGCTATTGAGTGTATGGAGCCCCCAGTTTTCAATTGGTGCGAGGGTCTTCTAAAAAACACGAAGAAATAATTAACAAAGTGTAGGACCGGTTGATTGAAACAATTCGGGTATGGATATATTTTGGTATCCTTCTTCCTAGAGAGGGTCCCCATTTTTCACATGCAACATGTGGAATGGGGAATACCCACTCCACAAGATCCTCGAATGAAGATATGGGTAGACTTGATGGCCTCTTGTTACAATGATCCACTCCACAAGATCCATATGTGCCAATTGTTACATATGGTCCATCTTTCTTCCAGTGGCTGAGGGATCAACTTGTCATGGTTGAGGACTATGCATATGCTAGGACTGACTTCCGTGGAGACCCCGACTTGGCACTACCCAAGGGTTCTCAATGGGGAGAGATAGGTAAAAATGATTTTTTCATTATATGTTGTTTTTGGTATTTTAATTATGATTTTTTCTTTGTTATGTATCCGAGACTAATCAAGTGCTCTCAATAATGCATATGTGGTGCCTTTCATGCCTCCAAGATCATCTCCTATCGAGAGATGTGGAGAGATAGGCGTAGTGGTGGGTCGAGGGATAGAAAATAAGGATATCGAGGAGATCAAACAAAACCTTGAGGGATTGACCATGAACATCCCTGACATCACTGTGGACGAGTTACCTCGACTCTACCAATGCCATACAAATGGCGTGTCAGCATCCATTGGTTGAATGCTCCGTCATGTAGCACAAGCAATCGTTTGTTATAGCGAGAAGCATCCTTGATGCATATGTATATGAAGCCATGTGCTTCACCATTTTGGTCTCAGGACAAACACTTTTTGTAACTTTTGACCTTATAATATAAAACTTCTACTGGCTTACTTGTCTTTTAAATGTGTGTTTGGATTTATAAATGATGCAAATGTCTATCTAAAACATAATTAACCAATGCATCTGTTAATGTATTTAGATATCTAGGAATGTGTTTATATTCAATGTAATCAAATTGTCTTTCCAAGAGGAGAATTCTCAAGTATACCTGTAACAATGTAGGACTTCATATGGAATAAACGTTGCTCAATTGCAACACCACTAGTTGCGAATCAAGACGTACAATTAAATGATGGATTCCAAATGAAATGGTGTCAATTAATAACTCAATAACTACACTGTATTCTGTGATATTATTAGTTGCACGACCAAGGAAAATACCGTGTAGATTGATCAACTCATCTGTAGGTGCATAGATTTCCCATGCAACAGACATTGGATTTTGAGTACTGCGACTAGCACCATCAGTAAAGCCGATATAGGGTAGTGAGAACGCCAACATCTGGAAACTAAGCATAAGGCAAGGTAAGCATCTTAAAGGTAGAGTAAGAAATGACAAAAAGCACACACTAGAGTATGATACACTAAAACACAAAGCACTCATGAAAAAACACTTTAAGCATAGTACTTCTTTAGGTAAATCCCATTTCTAGGTTCACCCAAAGGGATTCCATCGTAATCTACCAGCTCATAAGCCCCTTTCTCCAACACTCTTTTAATGATATAAGGGCCATGCCACATGGGCTTGAATTTACCAGTCCCCAATAAGTCACGATCTTGTTCATAAAGGAGAACTAAATTTCCTTCAGAAAAACACGTGGTTTGACATGTTTGTCATATTGAGCCTTGACAAGTTTCTTCTGGGTTTCTATGACTAACGCAACATCATGATGAGTCTCGCTTAATGGCATTAAATACAAGAGACGTTCTTCTTCAGCTGTGGTGTTGGGGAGAAGTTCGACTAGTTTCAGAGATGATATTCACATTCAATTGACAAAATGGCTTCGATACCATACATGAACTGGAAAGGCGTGAACCCTGTGGAAGATTTAACAAAAGTCTGATAGGCCCATAATGCCAAAAAAATCATTGTGTGCTAGCTTGACTTGTGGATCCCTACCATCCGTCGAAGCATAGTAGTTAAACATTTGTTGATTGCTTCAACTTGGCCATTGGCCGCTGGATAGCAAGGGGTTGAGTTTTCATGTCGTAAACCAAACTTATCGGTAAGCTCAGACATCATGAAATTGCAAAAATGGCTACCATGGTCGGTGACGATGGCTTGCGGGACACCTAACCTAGAGACGATATGTTTGAATATGAACAACGATGGATTTTTCCCAATATTATCAAATGTAGGCATCACCTCGACCCATTTAGTGAAATAATCCACAGCCACAATAATGTATCCATGCCCCCCGACTGAGTGAGGGTTACATGTCATGAAGTCAATGCCCCATTTAGTGAATGGACCAACAAAGAGAGAAGGATGTGATCGAATCTTATTGTTATACGTTTGACAAGCATGGAATTTATGAATGACATTAATGCAATCCTTAAACAATGAAGGTAATAAGTAACCATCTTGTAAGATATTTTGGGCAGTGGCATACCCAGACATATGACCACCACATGCTCCAGAATGACAGTCATTTAAAGCTTTCTCAGCTTCATCATAGGTTAGACATCATCAAAATACATAATCAATACCATGATGGTAAAGGGTATTGTTGGACCCGAGATATGATCAATTTGTGACAGTTATTAGACACTTTTTTTTCCAGATGTGCATATGTGTTTTTCACGTTTTGAAAGAGATTTTTGAAGAATTTTATATTAAAACGGTATGATCTACACCAGGTACGCATAATTCATGTTTAATGATTGTATTGAGTATAATTCATCATATTTTTATGCTTCCAAGGATCTGATTCACATTTTTTGATGTTATAGGGAGAAAACGCACCATGTTTCTGCTTCCAGCACTCAGTCCGACACCCCTTCCAGCACTCGTTTTAGTACCCGATTCGACACTCCTTCCAACACTACGTATTGCACAAAAATGGAGGGTGACTTGGTTGATATGATATTGGCGGCTAGTGATGGACAAATTGGGAACGTGGGTTTTGTTCGTTCTTGCCCCCTCCAGCTACTGAGCTCCCGACAACTCAGTTTTAGTTGTTCAAGAGGGCGATTATTGGCTCGCTCTGTTTTATCAGTTAGGGCATCATTTAATGGAAATTTCCAAATTTAGAAGTGGTTCGACCCTCCTGTGGTCGACCACTTGGTCTGAAAACATTATAAATACCATTGAGGTGGTCAAACATAAGTTAAGCAGCATAAGTATTAGTGTGATAGATAGAAATACTTTTTTGCTCTGTTTTGCCATTTTACATTGCCAGATTACACAAGAACTGCGTTTTTGAGTTCTTATGGTGAATTCATCTTGTTGAGCATGTGGTGTGCTTTTAGAAAGTGACCACGACTTGTTGGGGGGCCCACCAATAGTCTGGTAACTATCTTCATGTTTGTTTATGCATTTTATAGTTTAGTTGTTCTCTTTATTTTCCTGTACATGCATTTTTATTATGTTAATTAGTTTGTTGTTATAATTTAATTGCTTTGACTCTCTTTTGTAGGTTAGTACGATGAATTGTGTTAGCATGCATTAATATTGTAGTTAGGAAGGATCTGCAGATCCCTAGACTAACCCCATGTATAGTTAGAGATTAAATTACGTTTTCATTTATGATTTTAGAATCAAGTTTAAAACAGAGTTTTAATTACAATAGAACAAAGTTTTTATTTGAGCTTTCTTCGACAAGGATTTGATGGATGGATAGGATCAATTTCAGTTTTTAATCATAGCTTGCTTATTTCATTTTTTATGTAGAATTGGCTTAGCTAGTTGTTGATTAATGTAGTTGTTAGTTTACTTTTTAATTTATGTTTTTTAGCATTTTCTTATTGCAGTTCGAATTGTTAGAGTTTATATAGCATAGTTGTCAATTTAAGAAATTTTCTTTCTAGAATTAAATTGCAATTATATTTCTTAGTTAATGGTTGAATCTAGTTTTGCTTACGTAGTATAGAAGTACAATGATAATCTTGTTATATTGTTGATGGTTAATAAATGAATATGCAGGGTAATTGACGATTGCTTTTGTCATGGCTAAATTCTCATTGGATTGTTTAATCCATACCTTTCACTTTTCTATTGAGATTAGTGTTGAGCTTATACCGCTTGAATTGTCCTTTGTTGTCAAGTGCCATCAAGATATCATATGACACCAGAGACATTCACACAACCACCAATGTTATGTTTGAGTTTTCATAGATTTAAAATATAGTTTTCTTGCTTTCATAGAATAATAAATAGTTTTCTTGCTTTCATAGATTAAAAGAATAGTTCCCTGCTTTCATAGATCATAATATATAGTTTCTTGCTTTCATAGATTAGAGTATAGTTTTATTGCTGCTGTAGGATAGATAGTCTTTTGCTTTGATAGATCAGATGAGTAGTTTTCTTATCATAGATTAAAGGTTAGTTGCTAGTCTTTCTTGCTTTCAATATAATAGATTTCCTTTCATGAATTAGAGATAGTTTTGAAATTTGAGTTAAGAACATAGTCCACTTGCCTCTTAGGCTAGATAGTTGTTCAATGAGAAGTTTTTATATTGATTACTTGTAATAGAAGTTATCTTAGAGTAGTTAGTTGTCTTTGCTTATTTTCTTTAATAGGTTAGTTAGTTGTCTTTTCTTACTTGCTTTAACAGGTTAGTTGTCTTTGCTTTCTTGTTTATTTGCTTTAGTAGAATAGTTGCTTGCTTGTTTATTTACTTGCTTTCATAGGGTAGTTGCTCATTGAATGTAGGTTGGCAATTTAAAGTAGTTTGCTTTGGTTATTTTCTTATGGTTAATAGTTGTTTTTGCTTATTGTTGAACTAGTTTTCTTTACATAGGGTTTTTACTTGCTTTTCTTAGAACTATCCATCGATCCTTGGCCCAAAAGTACTTAGGTTACATAGTTTTAATTTGCTTAGTAGGGTTTACTCATTAGATAAGTTTGCTTGAGTAGATTAGCCTTAGATAGCTATCTTCCTTAGTTAAGCTATACTCCTACCAACCCTTCTACCTTTGACATATATTTTTCTACAACTCTAAGTTTACTTACGTCGGGTTGACAATTTAATTGAGGGTTTTTAGTGTGTTTTTAGTGCATATATAACACCCATCATTTTTGGTGTCGTTGCCGGGGAGTTTTCTTAAGGTAAGAAGTAGTTAGGAAATAGATCATCCTTAGACCTTATAATTAGCTTGGTGGCGGGGGAGCTTTAAGACGAGAGGTAAGAACCTGCGCATCTACTGTAACAGGTTCCCCCAAACCGAATAGTAGTTTTTATTTTTGTTTTTGTTTATGAATAGACCTAGAAACCAAATGGTATCTTTTTCTTTTCTTTTTTCTTTATTTCATGAATAGGCCTAGAGATCCACAAGGTAGATACATTAAATCTAAATTAGAACTTTCAACCAAGGTTCCTTCTGATCTCTTTGGGTGAAGGAACGTTCCACTTATAAAATCCACAGACCGATATTGAAAAACAGAAGCTAGCTTAACTCAAAGAGATAAAATAGTCTCTGAAGAGAGTAACACAAGGAGCACTATAGAACAAGAAATTTGAGCATCAATCATATTAGGACAGGAGGCAAGACCACTTGAGCCTTCCGTAGAACCAAACAATACAACCTTTTCTTTTACACCACCACTAGGAGATCCTAATTTTGAGGACATCATAGACCCTGAATAGGTGAATCTTTTGTTTGGTAGTTCAGCCGATATAATCATCTTTCAAATTGACACATAAACTTTGGCACCAATAGTCTCAACCAGCTCGAGTAGAGTCTCAGACATCCAATCTATAGGAAGACCTTTCCATCAAAGGGAAACCTTGTTCTCTTCAAAGATAAAACCACCTAGGTACTCTCTTTTTGGAAATAAAGCCAATATGGATGATCAGGAAGACCATAACAATGTAAGACATGGGGAGGAAGAAGAAACTAGAAACCAAACCGAAACTACCTTCGGTTTTCCGATTTTAGACACCACTCCAAATGTCAACATGAAGAATATTCCTCTCTCAGTACTGCCTACCTTTTACGGTAAAAACAATGAAGATCCAGACACCTTCCTATTTGAATTTGACATCTTGTGTAGGAGCTACAACTACATACAAGATGCCCAGAAATTAAAACTCTTTCCTTCCACCCTCAAAGACTCTACACTAAGATGGTTCATGGGGTTGGGAGAATCCAGTATTAGATCTTGGGAGGCCATGAAAGACATATTTCTTAAGAAGTACCAAGACTACTGCAAGACCAAAGAGTCTCGTAATGACATCTTTAAAATCCAACAGTTAGAAGACGAGACCCTCAAAGATTATATGGAAAGATTTGGCTATATATCCCAAAAGTCAAAATACCATGACCTCCCAGAGGATGCAATTAAGGCTCTTTTCCTTAAGGGAATTTTAGAGGAATACCTAGAGATGCTTAACCTGATGGAATAAGGTAACATCTCTCATAAACCATTTTCCGAAATATGTGAAATGTGTAAAAATTACTCAAGGAGTAGAGCTAAAACATGAAAGAATGTTTGGGACCCTTACAATAGAAGCTTAAAACCAGTTAGTTCAGGTGGTATCACGAGAGCAGAGATAGGGAACATTTTAGAAAACTTCATGACAGATATCTTAAGCATAATAGGTTCCTATTTGTACACCCTAAAAATAAAAAAGAAATAAGAGGAGGAAAATGCTACAATGAGCATATATTGCCCAAGATGCCGGAGGAAGCATTCCTCAAGGGA
Organism: Picea mariana; assembly: GCA_032191745.1. Classification (NCBI taxonomy): domain Eukaryota; kingdom Viridiplantae; phylum Streptophyta; class Pinopsida; order Pinales; family Pinaceae; genus Picea; species Picea mariana. Next base: position 1,678 of record JASDQU010501058.1, on the reverse strand, counting down.
ATGCCCCTTAGATAACATTTCAGTTTGTGGTTTCTGTACAAAAGACCATGTAACTGAAAAATGCCCATCATTGGCCGGTTTATTAGCCATCTATAGGAGTGGATATCCTAGGGAGTCTTCTTATGCACCTAGGAGGCCATGGCATCCTAGGAACCAACCCACATACCCGGATCTCCAATCCCAAGTTCCACCCTATTATCAACAACAACAGTGGAGCCCATTAGGTTGGAAAACCTAGTCTACTTAGTACCAACATCCTTGGATTCAAGGATGGAGGGGAGGAAACAACCAGAGAAACCCTCAAGGTCCACCTATCTCTATGTCCAACCATAATTATCCTCAGTTCCCACCGAACACTCCATAGATTCTACCAGATTTTGTTCCACCACCTTTACCTCCTATTCCACAACAACAACCGCTACAATATCAAAATGAAAGCTCCCTGAGACCGACATTATTACTGGCACAACCAGTGCCAAATCCTAATAATAATCCCCCTCAACCTCTTCACAATGTTGAGATGCAGGCCTTCTCGACATATGTTATTACTGCCATTCCATTACAGGAAATTCAGTTAAGATCGGGAAAATTTTTGGAGAGGCAAAGACCTTCAGTAGTCATCCAAGAAGAAGAAGAAGAAGAAACCACCAAACAACCCATGGATGACACTAGGTGGGAAGATGTTATTATCTTGAAGAATCAAGGACCCAACCTTTCCCAAAATGAACCTTCACAAATTACGAAGGTCCCTCCTTATCCAAACCGATTGGTAATCGAGAAACCTACCACCCGACCAGAGTTTGACATTTTGAATGAATTGAAAAATATTTGTGTCAATATTCCCCTGCTTCAAGCCATTAAAGACATTCCAATCTATAGTAAGGTAGTCAAAGAAATGTGTATCAAGAAGCCAGGTAGGAAGCAAAAGGATCCCCCTACAGTACACTTGATAGGAGGACTTTCTGAGTACATATTAGAGCAGCCCAAACTAGCAAAATATGGGAACCCAAGAAACCCCGTAGTGACCATAACCATTATTGAGGTCTCCATTGGAAACACTCTCATAGACCTAGGGGAAGCCATTAATGTTATGACCACTACTACCTTGGAACAATTACAGTTACAACCTCTTCTTTGACCTACCCCAACCATTTTGGAATTAACAGATAAGACTAGGGTTATACCTAAAGGGATTTTAGATGATATCATGGTTACTTTAGCCTCATGGGAGTACCCCGTAGATTTTCTTGTCATTCATTCAAAGGATCCTACCAAAGGCCATCCCATTATTTTGGGAAGACCCTAGCTAGCCACAACCAATGCCTTTATTGGTTGTAGAGAAGGAGAATGACCATCTCAAATGGTCTCTCTATCCAGAAGCTCACCATTTACCCTCCATATCAACCTATTATGGAGAATATATGGTGGCTTGAATGTCCATATGAGAATGAATATTGGGAAGAAACCGTATTTCCAAGTGACCATGCATGGGCACTTCAGGAGAACACAACAGAAAATGTACTAAACCATTTTATTTTTGCTATCACATGTGTGGATTTTCCACAGTCTTTTCCCCAATTTGAATACATGTTTGGGGAAGAATTTCAAGAACAATTAGATCCATCCATTTTGTCTTCGACATATTTTATCTTCGAGATAGATGAGTCTACCATGTCTT
>JASDQU010501057.1:51156-90895 GCA_032191745.1 Picea mariana | reverse complement strand
GAATTGCATGAGCCTGAAGTGTTAGATCTGCCTGACACCTGTCATTCTCTGGTTGTGCCACGTGTCCCTAGCTGACATGGACTACTGTCGTGAATTAGATCGACGGTCTAGATCACATGTTGATCTGACGGTTCAGATTCAGTCGGGATTTCGCATATCGCGAAATCAGGGTTTTCATTGCATTGTGTTCTTTGCATTATGAAATCCCGATCCCCGAAACTCCGATGAGGAGAATCAACGGTCCATATCTCATGCTTTCTTTAACGGCTGAAATCAAATCGCGAAATCGCATATCGCGATTTCGGGGTTTTCGTTGTCGAGTGAATTGGACATTTCAAAGTCTCGATCCACGAATCTCGACTCTCCGATGGCTTATCTCTCTCGCAACTTCTGCAAATCTGACGGTTGTCGGCCTTTCGGGAAATTTGAATGGGATCCAACGGTCACTAGATCGTTGTCTTCCTTCTTCTCTGCAAAACTCTTGCTGCGCGTGATTTCTTCAATGTTGTTCCTCCTGAGCTTTTACATCCGAATCCCCAAGGGGTTTTATCCTTCATACCCTGCCATCTCCACTGTTTCCATTAATGACAACAACCATCAACACGTACTCGTTGTTTGTTCAATATTTGCCAACACTCTATACCCTGTGAGACAGGTATGTAAGAATATAAGTTTAAAAGTTTTTCAAATAATATAAAATCAAATTATCATCGATGCAAAGTAAAAATCAATGTAATCCTAATATTCTCTTCATTATTAGTCCCTACCCAATAGGGACTATAGTTTTCATACAAAGTAAAAATAGCTTGGCTTCGTATTACTTCACCCGTTATTTCAAAAACCTTCCCATGTTTTGTGAAAACATGTATCCAATTTATTTTTTGGAAAATAAAAAAATAAAAAGTATGTGTTTGAATATTTAATTTCATAGATTTAAAAAATATATATATTAAATATTTTAATTTTATAGATTTTTCAAAAAAAATATATTGAATATTTTAATTTTATAGATTTAATTTTTAATTGCTCAAGCTATTGTGATAATACTTAATTTTCCCAAGTGTATACAATTTTATTTTCATTACACTTAACTAATTTTCATATGCATAATTTGAAAAATTAATCGATCACCATGTACTAATTCATTTTAATTTGTTTAAATTGTTGTACCAAAATAAAAAAAAATTGTTGTATTGTATATTCCTCCATATCTAGGCTAGCAGTCCAACACATTAAATATATCATGTCTTCACATCCATGCTTTATTGAAGATGTGGCATGGAGAAACAGTTGCGAGGCTAATGCGATGGTCTTATCATCATGGTCGATATCGCTATGTGTAGATCTTGAGACATTGCTAGCTAATTTCGCCAAACATCAATAACCACTAGAATCTCCACCATCACTACCTTATTTCTTAGCATAACTTCCATTTATATATCTAGAAGAAAAGGCACAAGTATCAAGTAGCATAGGGAGTGGAACTAGACTCGCCACTAGCAAGAAATACCAGAGAAAAAACATAAGAAGAGGCATAGGAAACAATAGAAATTGAAGCATCTAAGCTAGAAGCATGGGTGCAAGAGCTAGGGCTGGTTGAGCAAAGAAAAGATATTAGTAAATTTAACAAGGTATAGTTTTTTTCTCTAAAGAAAAGGAGAAATTATGAATTATGAAGAATTGTTTTATATGAAAATAATAATAGTCTTTGAAAAGATGCTTTTTTGAGATTTATAAAATAAAGGTGACACATAATAAATTTAAACCAATAAAATATTAGTAGGATACATATAACACATATGTGTTAGATGTAATAGATTTAGATGTAATAGATATAACACATATGTGTTATATGTAATACATATATCATATATGTGTTATATGTAATACAATTAAGTTATTTACATTTCTTTAATGCATGCTAAAAATTGGTTTGTTGTAAAGTAATATGTTTTTTTTTTTTGTAAGTGGTTTAGTGTACATTTCCTTACATAAGGGGGTCATTGACAGGAACATATAATAGGATTATTACTTTTTTTAAATGTACTTGTTTAACTAGTGTTACACTTATTTCACATTGTTATTTGAATTGGGGCATTCTAGCATATTCTAACATTTGGTAGCGTTCATATTAATGATGCAAAGGCAATGAAAACCAAATTTTATCCAATTTGATAACTCCTTATAGTTCTCTTTTAAGTTTACCTCGTAATTTTTTCTCTAATTATAGTGCTAGTTTCATATCTTTCAATAGAATGGTAACATGTTTAAGATCCCACACTAGCATTAATTACTGATTATTATTGATCATAATATGTATATTTCTTTCTCAATAACGACCTGTCCTAGGTGAAAAATATATTTTCTTTGCAAATATACCCTTCCATGATTGCTCCACTATTGGACCAACTTTACCCTTGCTTCACTAGTACCATTACTAAATATGTGGTAGGTTTTTCCTAGAACAACAATAGGCATTTTCCCCAATTGTTGATTCATTGGAATCTTCTTGTATTATTTATCATGATGATGACATCTTGCATTGTTCCCCTACCATATGGTTCATGCTCTCATATTTTCATTTCTATACATTGATTATTTGGCAACCCCAACATCGGCCAAGGAAAGTCCAAGGCTCACATAGGTTGATCTGGGTAATGAAATGCTACAAGGGATGCTTCCTCTCAAACCAAAAGGGAAGTATCCTATGCTTTTTAGATTGTTGTGTCTCAATCAAAGAGAAGTGTTCTATGATTTATCTACTATTGCCTCTTACACCCTATGTTCGAGCATATTGAGGACATCCTTATCATGTTAAGCATTATTTAGAAAAGACTCGTGATTTCTCGATTCATATTTTTATGATCATTATTATAAGGTCAAAACATAGATTAATATATATTATATGATTTAGTATATTATATAAGTTATTATTATAGTTTTGTGGGTTAGTCTGAGTGGTTAAATGTCATGATTTATAAGGATGAGGTTTCATGGTCAAGTCCCTAGGTTGGTCGTCTTTGTGGACTTTGTGAGCCTCACTTGATGTCCTCATTGGATAAGGTTACCAAAATTTCAACTAACCAATTTACTCTGAATATCATCCTCGAAATGAAAAAAAATGCTTGAAGGTTTTCCCAAAAATTGTATTCCTTAATCAAGTATAATAAAAAATATATTTTTGAATAAAAATTAATATGAAATAGAAAAATTCTACAATTCGTATTGTCGACTAACTTTACATCATAAGCTACAATTGTCTCTAATGATGGATGGATGATTCACTTGAAACATTGGACGTTTCAAACTTCTCACACAATTTATATCCAAAAATCTCAAGAAAAATTACATAGACTTGTTCAAAATAACTTTTATACGAGGAATGTAAATATAAGTTTAAATTCAACATAGATATAAACATTAAGTAATTTATCCTTAAACATGGAAATGAAATTGTTGGGCCTGAGATATGATCATTTTTATGATGGTTATTATACATTTTTTCCGCATGTACATATATGTTTTGCACGTTTTGAAGGAGCTTTTTGAAGAATTTTATGACAAAATGGTATAATCGGCACGAGGTACGTGTAATTCATGTTTTGTGATTAAATCAAGTTTAATTCATCATGTTTTATGGTTTCCAAGAGTTAATTCGTGTTTTTTTGCTGTTACAGGGTAAAACGCACCATGTTTCCAGTTCCGACACTCATTCTAGTACCTGATCTGACACTCATTCCAGCGCCCAGTATTGCACAAAAATGCAAGGTGAGTTGGCGGTTATGGCATTGGCGGCCAATGATGGACAAATTGGGCACATGGTTTTTCTTCATGATCGCCCCCTCCAACTACTAAGCTCAAGACAACTCAATTTCAGTTGTTCAAAGAAGGCGATTATTGGCTTGCTCCATTTTGTCAGTTATGGCATCATTTATTGTATTTTTCCGAAATTAGAATTGGTTCGACCCTCCTGTGGTCGACCACTTGGTTTGTAAATGTTATAAATACCACTGAGGTGGTCAGATGATTGTTAAGTAGGAGAACCAAGTAGCATAAGCATTAGAATTGCCAGAAAAACGATTTTGCTCTATTTTTAGTTTTATATTGCTAGAATTGTGCTAGAACTGCGTTTTCAAGCTTTCATGGTGAATTCGGCCTGTTGAAGTTCATGGTGTGCTTGTAGGAGGTAGCCACGACTTGCTGGGGGGGCCACCAGCAGTCTGGTTATGTTTATTTACGCATTTATTAATTTAAATTGCTCTTTCTTACTTCCTGTATATGCATGTTTTTATTTAATTAATTAGTTTGTTGTAGCTTACTGTTTTACTTCTCTTTTGTTGGTTAGATGATGATATGTGTTAGCATGTGTTGAATTTGTAGATTAGAAAAGGCTTGCAAGTCTCCATACTAACCCCAAGTCTCTATACTAACTCTGTGTGTAATTAGAAAGTCTCTATATTAACCTCATGTGCATTTAGATGTTAAAATTATGCTTTGATTTATGGTTTTTTTAATCAAGTTGAAAACATAGTTTTTTATAAAATAGAGTTTTATTTGGGTTTCCTTTGACATGGATTTTGATGGATGGATAGATTTACTTCCGGTTTTATAGTTTGCTTATCTTAGTTTTACATAGATTTCATTCACTTAGTTATTGGTTAATGTAATTGTCAATTTACTTCTTAATATCATAGTTTAATTTATGTTTTTAATTCATTTTCTTATCATAGTTGAATGGTTAAAATAGACCTAGTATAGTTTTATTTCACKCAATTTCCTTTCATAGATTAAAATKCAATTAAATTCCTTAGTTAGATAACGATGATCTCATTATGATGTTAATGGTTTATACATGAATATGCAGGGTATTTAACATTACTTTTGTCATGACTAAATTTCTATTGGATTGTTTAATACATACCTTTCAGTTTGCCATTGAGATTAGTGTTGAGTTTATACCGTTGGAATTGTCCTTTGTTGTCAAGTGTCATCGAGATATCATCCGTCACCACTGAAGGAATTCACACAACCACCAACATCACATTTGAGTGTTTCATAGATTAAAGATAGTTTCTTGCTTTTGTAGATCAGAAAAGATAGTTTCTTTATTTCATAGGTTAGAATATAGTTTTATTGTTGTTATAGGGTAGTTAGTCTTTTGCTTCCATAGATTTAAGACTAGTTTTGTTTATTGTAAATTAGGCATTTTGTTGGTAGTCCTCATTGCTTTCAATAAAATGGATTTCATCTCATGCATTAGAAATAGTTTTGCATCAAGCATTTAGTCCACTTGCCTCTTAGGCTAGCTAGTTGTTCAATGAGAAGTCTTTGCTTACTTGTCCCTTTTCTTTAGTAGGATAGATAGTTTTCTTTTCTTACTTCTCTTTTTCTTTAGTAGGTTAGTTAGGTGTCTTTGCTTACTTGTCTATTTGCTTTAATAGGTTATATATGTGTTTTTTCTTACTTGCTTATTTAATTGCTTTCATAGGGTAGTTTCTCATTGAATGTAGGTTGGCAAGTTAAAAGTAGCTTGCTTTCATCATTTGCTTAGTATGCTTAGTAGTTTACCTTTGTTTATTGTCATGAACTAGTTTGCTTTGAATAGGGTTTTTACTTGCTTTCTTAGGAACTATCCATCAGCCCTTGGCCCAAAAGTACTTAGGTTACCTTGTTTCAAGTTGCTTAGTAGGGTTTTCTCATTAGAAAACCCTAGGTGGGAAGATGTTATTATCCCGAAGAATCAAGAACCCAAGCTTCCCCAAAATGAACCTTCACAAATTACGAAGGTCCCTCCTTATCTAGATCGATTGGTAATCGAGAAACCTACCACCCGACCAGAATTTAACATTTTGAATGAATTGAAAAATATTTGTGTCAAAATTCCCCTACTTCAAGCCATTAAAGACATTCCAATCTATAGTAAGGTAGTCAAAGAATTGTGTATTAAGAAGCCAGGTAGGAAGCAGAAGGACCCTCCTATAGTACATTTGGTAGGAGGAMTCTCTAAGTTTATATCAGAGCAGCCAAAGCTAGCAAAGTATGGGAATCCAGGAAACCCCGTAGTGACCATAACTATTAAGGAGGTCTCCATCGGAAACACTCTCATAGACCTAGGGGCATCCATCAATGTTATGATTGCTACTACCTTGGAGCAATTACAGTTACAACCTCTTCTTTGGCCTACCCCAACCATTTTGGAATTAGCAAATAAAACTAGGGTTATACCTGAAGGGATTTTAGATGATTTCATGGTTACTTTAGCCTCATGGGAGTACCTCGTAGATTTTCTTGTCATTCGTTCAAAGGATCCTGCTAGAGGCCATCCCATTATTTTGGGAAGACCTTGGCTAGCCACAACCAATGCATTTATTGGCTGTAGAGAAGGAGAAATGATCACCCCAAATGGTCTCTCTATCCAGAATCTCACCATTTACCCTCCAACTCAACCTATTATGGAGAATCTATGGTGGCTTGAATGTCCATATGAGAACGAAGACTGGGAAGAACCCACATTGCCTAGTGACCATGCAAGGGCACTTCAAGAGCACACAACAGAAAATGTGCTAAACCAATTCATTTATGCTATTACATGTGTGGATTTTCCACAGTCTTTTCCCCAATTTGAGTACATATTTGGGGAAGAATTTCAAGAACAATTAGAACCATCCATTTTGTCTTCGACATCTTTTATTTTCGAAATGGATGAGTCTGCGATGTCTTATACTATGCCCTATGAGATTAGTCCAGGGAAATTTTTACATATAAACTCTAGGCTAGATACAGACCAACAAAAATAGTTAGTAGATATCCTTAAAGAACAAATGGGAGAATTTGCCTGTGAATCACTGACATGAAGGGTATACACCCTAACACATGCATCCATCACATATATACCCAGGGGGAAGTAACACATGTTAGGCAACACCAGAGAAGAATGAACCCGACACTCAAAGAAATAGTCAAGAAGGAGATTCGAAAGTTGTTAATTGTCGGATTTATCTATCCCATATCCGATAGTAAGTGGGTATCCCCGCTTGTAGTGATTCCAAAGAAAGTGACCGGGAAATGGAGAATCTGTTTTGATTTCTGGGAACTCAACAAGGCCACTCTGAAAGACTACTTTCCTCTTCCTTTCATTGGCCAAGTTCTAGATACCTTGTCCGGAAAGAATTATTTCTCCTTTCTAGATGGGTACAACGGGTACAACCAGATTCTTATAGTACCCGAGGACCAGTACAAGACTACCTTTACTTGTCCATGCGGCACCTATGCCTATAGGGTCTTACCATTTGGATTGTGTAATGCTCCTGCCACGTTTCAACGAGCAGTATTAGGGATATTTTTCAATCTTATTCATGATTGTGTGGAAGTCTACATGAATGACTTCACAGTCTATGGCAACACTTACCAGGAAGCCTTAGAAAACTTAGAAAAAGTCCTCATCAGATGCCAGGAAATGAACCTATCTCTAAGTCATGAAAAATGCAAAATGTTGTTAACTGAAGGAGTGGTTCTAGGACATCATGTTTCATCTGAAGGAATAAAAGTCGATCCTGCAGAGATCGAGGTCATTATTAGACTTCCATCCGCCAAGACTCAGAAAGAGGTGAGAATCTTTCTTGGACATGCCGGATATTACCAGCGGTTTATTGAAAATTTTACAAAGATTGTTGCACCTATGTTTGTATTATTGATAAAAGATGTTGATTTTGTTTGGACTGAGCATTGTCAAACTGCCTTTGAAACCCTGAAAGCCAAGCTGTCTGTGGCACCAATTCTTAGAGGGCCCAATTGGACTCTCCCATTTCATATATCCACTGATGCCTCCGACACAACAATAGGAGGGGTATTAGGGAATAAAGAGGACCAACAATCCTATGCCATTTATTTTGTAAGCAAGAACTTGTCCCATGCCGAGTTAAAATACACATTCACTGAGAAAGAGTTCTTGGCAGTTGTTCATGCTATTAACAAGTTTCATCATTACATTATAGGTTATGAAGTATTTGTACACACCGATCATTCTGCCATTAGGTTTCTCATGAACAAACCTATAACTAATGACCGAGTAACTAGGTGGCTCTTATTATTGCAAGAATTTAATATCACTATGCTTGACCAACCTGGAAAGGATAATGTAGTAGTTGACTTTCTTTCCCGCATAAAGAATGAGGATGATGATACCCCTGTAGATGATAGTTTCCCAAATGAGCATTTTTTTTCCCTCTCTGTCAATACCCCATGGTTTGCGGACATGGAAAACTATTTGGCTACTAGGATATCACCGTCTCATTTGTCACCTCATGAAAAGTGGAAAATTATTACACAGAGTGCTAATTACTCTTGGGTTGGTCATGATCTTTTTCACACAGGTCCTGATTTGATTATTCGTAGATGTGTCCGAGAGGACGAGGTACCTGAAATACTACGAAGTTGTCATGATGGACCATGTGGTGGCCATTTCTCTGACAAACATACAACGTATAAGGTGTTACATTCAGGTTACTATTGGCCTAGCATTTTCAAAGATGCTGCCAAGTATGTGAGAAGTTGTGATATTTGCCAAAGGATAGGTAGACCTACGTCAGCTGACGAAATTCCTTTATAGGCCCAGGTTATGATAGAACCCTTCAAAAAATGGGCCCTCGACTTTGTAGGACCAATTTCACCCATGTCCCATAGGAAGAACTATATCTTGGTTTGTACGGACTATGTCACCAAATGGGTAGAGGCAAAAGCCCTATTTAGGGCCACAGAGAAGTCTATTGTCGAATTCATCTATGAAGACATATTTACCTGCTTCAGTGTCCCTAATGAAATTGTTATCGACCAAGGCATTCAATTCACTTCCAAGCTGATGAAAGAGCTAACAGAGAAATATGGGATTAAACATTGTAAACCTTCTCCATACAAACCGCAAGCCAATGGTCAGGTAGAATCCACAAACAAAATTCTGGAAGCCATCTTGACCAAGACTATTCAGTTACATCACCGATATTGGGCTAATAGGCTCCCAGAGGCTTTGTGGGCATACCAAACTACCTGGAGAAATACCACTGGGCATACCCCTTATGAGTTAATGTACGAGAAACAAGTACTTTTACCAATAGAATTTCAAGTAAGGACCTTCTGTATTGCCGCAGAATTAGGATTGAACCTAGATGAGGCTTAGAAGCAACAAGCCCTACAATTGAATGAGTTGGATGAAATCAGGCAAGATGCCATCCAACAAACAATATTGGTCCAAAACCAGAGGAGACAGTGGCATGACAAGTTTATTAAAAAGAAACACTTCCAGCCTAGTGATTAGGCCCTGTTGTTTGATTCTCAGTTCAAAACCTTCAAAGGAAAACTTACCACCCGTTGGTTGGGCCCTTACAAGGTAGACACTGTATATGACAATGGAGCTATAAAAATTAAAACAATGGACGATGGACAAGTCTCCTTTGTGGTAAATGGACACCGACTTAAATTTTATCATAAGACCATTTCCAGAGAGGATTTTATATAGGTCATGTCAGCTGACAAGGCATTAGCCTTAGTAGATGAGGAAGCCCCCCCTTGTTCTTGAATTTTGTTTTAAAGATTTCCTACTGTATATATGTAAATATTTTTTTATTAATAAGGCAATTCTAAGAGGTTTCTATAAGTATTTATTTCACCAGGAGTACACAGTTTCAAGATCTTTCTTCAAAACATTGTTATACTTGAATTTTGTTTCTACTAAAGCATCAAATGAATAGTGACTTACTATAATTACCCTTGTTTTTGAAAAATTATCATTTTTAAGGCATTCTAAAGCAGTTGCTCTTGAAACTCTTCACCACTATATAAGGAAGTGATACCATAACTATCAAGCCTAGAGGTATCTCGTACAGTTTTTCCAAGAAACCTGAGTAAGTAAGTCAAGTGTCTCTATCAAAGAGTAACAGGGAGGTCTCATTTGTAGTTAGTCATGGAAACATCATAATAATTACAAAAGAAGAAAGTGAGTTGAGCCTAGAGATACCTTTCTGTTCTTTCTCGATGGTACCATCCACTACACACTAAATAGATTGATTATATCATATCTTTAGATAGGCCACGTCCTCTTAAGTACACCTTACATCAGGACAACCACTAATAATATAACGGAAATTCATACTCTAACATAAATACCATCCTGATTGAAAAGAAAAAAAGAAAGAAAAGTTGTTTTTAGAGCTGAGCCCCCATCTTCTTGCACAAATAATCTTATATTAAAATCTTAAAAGATGGAGGACCAGTCTCTGAGGGTTTAAGAGGCTAACTCGTCGGGATACTGAATAGGTCTGCTGGCAGTGAGCACCGGCCTATGGTATGACTAGGTAAACTCGCCGGAGTACTGAACAAGATTCCTAGCAGTGGGGCATTCTACCTAACGAGGATGGTAATCTAACAAAAATAAATAATAAATGTAAACTTGTTATGGTGTACGACATTACTTGCAGACAAAGCTGACATGAAGTATGTGTGGTTAAGCTAAGGTTAATGAACTCCATACACTTGCCATTGGGAAATAACTTTAAGACTATCTTGAAAATCTCTTGCCTACCTCTTCTTATCTATATATAGGATCTCTTATCCTATAGGTGGAGCCATCTCCTCACTGTCTCGTTAGACCAATCTGTGAAATTTCATATTTACACTTGACATACTGTAAATCTTCAGCTATTGGGGGATACTGACTACTTTCCTATACTTTTGATTGTGAGGTGTCACAATACTTAGGTGTGGGGGAGGGGTTCATGAGTTGACAAATGATCATTGCATAGAGAAAAGAGTCTTTGCAAGAATTTTTGTATTATTACCATGATACAGGTTATTACATTGATAGTCATGTTATTTTTAAATGCTTAACTCCTGTGTGCTATACATTACTGAACTCATGCTTAATAGACCACTCTTTATTGGTTATCTTCCATTACAAGCTGCATATTTTAGGTTTGACAATACATGTTTATGCTTGCTATAACCTGTTCATTATAGGTTTTGACATTATATGTCATTTGCAAGAAGAATGAGTGAGCATGGAGCACTTTGCCTCTGCTCATTAACCACTATGGTTGTCAAAAACACTTCAAAATTGTAGGCTATCCATTATAAGAGGCAAGAATGCACTTAACACAGGGGTACCGGATGAAGTACCGTATGAGGTGCCAGATGAGATGTTGTTTGAAGTGTCATTGAATTGCATACCAATAACTGTCCTAGATTCCAAGTAACCATAATTCAATTATATTCAATTACATTAGTTGCAGGCATTGATTCAAAGATGCCTCATATGGTTATGATCAAATGTCCAAGTCAAAAGACTTGGACATTGATCTAATTATGCACCAGTCCATTGCCAAAAAATTGAGCCTTTGAATTTGAATTCTTCACACATGGCAGCATGCGTGCACATGTGTGTAACTCACTCCACCTTAAGTGCATCCAAAATCGGGATGGGCACTCTATTATTTCATTTTCCCTTGCCATTTGCTCTGCCCTGCGTTAAGGAATCATGCCCAACCTCTGCCAAATTCGCCCTCTGTTCTAATCACACTTAGATTGTGCTAAACCCGTGCCATCTCTTGGCCTGTTTGCACCCTTGCTTGGTAAAATTCACCCTCTGTTCCAATCGCACTCAGATCGTGCCCAATCCATGTCATTGCTTGGCTCGATTTCTCCCTTGCTTGGTGAATTCAAACTCTGTCACAATGCCCATGAGATACGAACCCTCCTCCTATGCAGACTTGTTTGCCATTCCAGAATTCACACAGTGCAGGGAATTGTTCTTACATGTTGGTTGGGGGCCATTTCTGTCTAGTTTGCAAGGCCATAATGACGACCTTTCTATGCAATTTGCAGTTGGTTTTGATGGCAAGATAACACATGTAGGGTCTCTCAACTTTGCAGTCACAGAAGAGTCAATTGCTGCTGCAACAAAACTCCCAAGAATGGGAGATAGATGGTTCAAGAATCGTCAATTGTCGTGCTCAAGTTACAACAGGGTGTTTAAGCCCGAATTCGATATCATTTCAGGAGTGAAAGGGTATGCTAATGAGTGGATAAATCCAAAATTGGTCAATCCCCTCATCGTCATCACAAGGTTAATTACATGTGAAGGTAGATACTCCACCTTCAAAGCTTGTCATTTTAGATTGCTGGCTCATTTTCTGTTCAAAAAACCCATGAAATTTTCCTTTTGTTTTCTCAAAATCTTGGAGAAGATGTCCTCTCAAGTGAGGAAAAATGTGACTAACCCCCACAATAGTCTCTTCCACCATGGTTTGATCAAACTCCTCATTCTTACTGAACTAGAGAAACATGGGCAAATTTGGGATGCCTTTATCTACCAATTTGCAAACCCCCACTTGACAGTTAAGACCGATAGAAATCCACTTAGCCTAAAAACTATCTCTCCATCCAAGCCTCACTCTCCAAGAACTCCAAACTCCATTGCACAAACCCTCTCTTTTCCGGAACAATACCAAAAGATTGTTGATATTCCTACTTCTTCATTGGGGAAAAATACCAAGAACAAAGACCAAAAGAAGCCTATTGTTGACCCCTCAATGCCTTCATTTTCTCTTGATCCTACACCTAAGAAGCCCCAAGAAGTAATGCATCAAGAATTTCCCATCATTCCCATAAACAAGAGGGGAGCCAACCGATTTGGTAAGGGACCCTTTCAGAAGAGTACCTAGAACATAAGAACCAAGCCTTATGCAAAACCTCCACCTAATTCAGATCCTATCCAAGTGTCCTCTGACCTTGAGAGTCCTCATAAGAAACCTATAGAAGTCTTTGCGGATGGATTAGAGTCACTAAGGAAAACAAAATCAGAACCTACCTCACCTTTCCGATCTCCCATCACTCCTACTTCACCCATGCCTACTCTTGATCTTAAAACTGATAAATTGTTCACATCCCTCAAAGAATCTAAGCCTTCCTCAGAGATCACTGATTCTGTCCCAACCATAGAGCAACTACAAAAAGAAAACCATAAGCTTCTCCAATAGTTGGAAGAGAGGAAGACAATAGATACACACTGTCATCATGATAATGCAGTCCTTCAGGCAAAGGTCATTTCCCTTCAGCGATTGGTTGATGAAATGACTAAATCTAGCCACAGCCTCAGAGCACAATTGAAGCAACACAAGAGGCACAAGGCTAAGTCCACACAACAAGAAGTAGAAGCTTCCAAAGTTGATCCTCCTCAGCAAGCCTAGTTCCGAGGGGTAACTTCTTTTTGTTTGCAGTGGTACCTGCAAAGTCGTAGGTGTGGGGGTAATGTTGGGCTCGAGATATGATCATTTTTATGACGGTTATTATACATTTTTTCCGCATGTACCTATATGTTTTGCATGTTTTGAAGGAGATTTTTGAATAATTTTATGATAAAATGGTATACTCGGCACGAGGTACGTGTAATTCATGTTTTATGATTAAATCAAGTTTAATTCATCATGTTTTATGGTTTCCAAGAGTTAATTTGTTTTTTTCTGTTGTTACAGGGCAAAACACACCATGTTTCTAGTTCCGACACTTGATCCGGCACTCGTTCCAGCACTCGTTCGGGTACCCGATCTGACACTCGTTCCAGCACCCAGTATTGCACAAAAGTGCAAGGCGAGTTGGCGGTTATGGCATTGGTGGCCAGTGATGGACAAATCGGGCACATGGGTTTTCTGCATGATCACCCCCTCCAACTATTAAGCTCAAGACAACTCGATTTCAGTTGTTCAAAGAAGGCGATTATTGGCTTGCTCCGTTTTGTCAGTTATGGCATCATTTATTGTATTTTGCCGAAATTAGAAGTGGTTCGACCCTCCTGTGGTCGACCACTTAGTTTGTAAATGTTATAAATACCAATGAGGTGGTCAGATGATTGTTAAGTAGGAGAGCCAAGTAGCATAAGCATTAGAATTGCCAGAAAATGTTTTTGCTCTGTTTTTAGTTTTATATTGCCAGAATTGTGCCAGAACTACGTTTTCAAGCTTTCATGGTGAATTATGCCTGTTGAAGTTCGTAGTGTGCTTGTAAGAGGTAGCCACGACTTGCTGGGGGGCCCACCAGCAGTCCAGTGATTGTTCTTATGTTTATTTACGCATTTCTTAATTTAAATTGCTCTTTCTTACTTCCTGTATATGCATGTTTTTATTTAATTAATTAGTTTGTTGTAGCTTACTGTTTTACTTCTCTTTTGCTGGTTAGATGATGATATGTGTTAGCATGTGTTGATTTTGTAGATTAGAAAAAGCCTGCAAGTCTCCATACTAACCCCAAGTCTCTATACTAACTCTGTGTGCAATTAGAAAGTCTCTATATTAACCTCATGTGCTTTTAGATGTTAAAATTATGCTTTGATTTATGGTTTTTTAATCAAGTTGAAAACAAAGTTTTTTATAAAATAGAGTTTTATTTGGGTTTCCTTTGATGGGGATTTTAATGGATGGATAGATTTACTTCCAGTTTTTATAGTTTGCTTATCTTAGTTTTATATAGATTTCATTCACTTAGTTATTGGTTAATGTAATTGTCAATTTACTTCTTAATATCATAGTTTAATTTATGTTTTTAATTCATTTTCTTATCATGGTTGAATGGTTAAAATAGACCTAGTATAGTTTTATTTCACGCAATTTCCTTTCATACATTAAAATGCAATTAAATTCCTTAGTTAGATAATGATGATCTCATTATGATGTTAATGGTTTATACATGAATATGCAGGGTATTTAACATTACTTTTGTCATGGCTAAATTTTCATTGGATTGTTTAATACATACCTTTCATTTTTCCATTGAGATTAGTGTTGAGTTTATACCTTTGGAATTGTCCTTTGTTGTCAAGTGTCACCGAGATATCATCCGTCACCATCGAAGGCATTCACACAACCACCAGCATTACATTTGAGTGTTTCATAGATTAAAGATAGTTTCTTGCTTTTGTAGATCAGAAAAGATAGTTTCTTGCTTTCATAGGTTAGAATATAGTTTTATTGTTGTTATAGGGTAGTTAGTCTTTTGCTTCCATATATTTAAGAGTAGTTTTGTTTATTATAAATTATACATTTTGTTGGTAGTCCTCATTGCTTTCAATAAAATGGATTTCATCTCATGCATTAGAAATAGTTTTGCATCAAACATTTAGTCCACTTGCCTCTTAGGCTAGCTAGTTGTTCAATGAGAAGTCTTTGCTTACTTGTCCCTTTGTTGTAGTAGGATAGATAGTTGTCTTTGCTTACTTGTCTTTTTCTTTAGTAGGTTAGTTAGGTGTCTTTGCTTACTTGTCTATTTTCTTTAATAGATTAGATAGGTGTTTTTGCTTACTTGTTTATTTAATTGCTTTCATAGGGTAGTTGCTCATTGAATGTAGGTTGGCAAGTTAAAAGTAGTTTGCTTTCATCATTTGCTTAGTATTCTTAGTAGTTTACCTTTGCTTATTGTCATGGACTAGTTTTCTTTGAATAGAGTTTTTACTTGTTTTTTTAGGAACTATCCATCAGTCTTTGGCGCAAAAGTACTTAGGTTACCTAGTTTCAAGTTGCTTAGTAGGGTTTTCTCATTAGATAAGTTTTCTTGAATAGATTAGTCTTAGATAGTTGCTTTCATTAATTAGATTATACTCCTACCAACCTTTTACCTTGGGCATATATTTTGCTACAACTCTAAGTTTACTTACCCCAGGTTGACAATTTAATTGAGGGTAGTTTAGTGTCTTTTTTAGAACATATAAATCACCTAACAGAAATATTTGATGTTTTTTCATAATTAAAGGATGAAAACACGACCTTATAATCAAGTCTTACACAAGCCACATCCATTGAATATTTTAATGATATGTTAGAGATCATGGTTCAAAACAATTAAAATTTGAAATATATGAAATAATATCATAAATAAAATTATAGATTTTTTTAGAAGGGTTAAAAAATGTTTAACTAAAAAGTTATAGTCAAACCTCACTAATTAAAGAAAAATAAAAAATTATAATCAAACCTTGCTTAGTAAGTAAAGAAAAATAAGTATTCCAACAATTGACGAAGAAACATCTTCGACCTAATTGAAACATAATTGTTTTCATAAATCAAAATTATAAATAAAAAATCAATCAAAATTAAAAGTCAAAATTTCATTATTAACTAACTATTATTCGATATCATTTTCAGGATTAACTGCGTAGTGTAAGTTATTAATCTATGACCCATATCCATGAGTATTAGTCGCAACTGACCAATAATTCTCATGATTTGAATAGTCCACTTAGCACACATTGCATCGGGTGATGCTCACAGGGGTGAAGAAATGGGATTGAAACTAGCGAAATGGATCACATAGCATCAATCATCACTTTTGGGGCTTGCACCTGGTAACCAGGACTTCCCAGGTGGTCACCCATCCCAAGACACCTCTGACTCAAGTGTGCTTAACTGTGGAGTTTTTCCCCACAATCAAGCCCACTTAGCTTTCTACAGTTAGCTCAATTTACTCATTATTAAACTTTTGATTATGAAAAACAAAATCTGTTGCAACAATCTAAACATACTCTTTTAAAGTATGCCTATATTTTTTAAGACAACATATGAATATATAATTACTACAATTATTTGAATTTGACCAATTTGAAAAAGTTGCAGATTTTAAACACATTTAGATTGACACCATTTATCTGCCTTATTTTTTATTTAAAGATAAAATCTAGAAGTATCCTTTTAAAGAGGACAATCAAAGGTTCCATAATATAAATTTTCCATAATTTTTTACTATGTATTATTTTAGATATTGATTTTTCATTTTACTGAATCACTATGTCATCTAAAAATAATATGCAGACATTTTTTTATAAAATTAACTAAAATTACTAAAAAAACAATTAAATTGAATACAAATTATATCAAAAGAAAGTAGATTCAATTATGAAAACGTCGGTCCTAGTTTTGAAACCGGACTCATTGTATTTTAAGGAGACTGCTCCTCCCCAAGTTGGAGTAAGCTTAAGTGAACACATACTTTTTTGAAAAGTGCCATAGTTACAGGTTTTGGTCGAACGAATAGTTCGGCTGAAAGTTAGTATTCTTCGCCCGAAAGTTAGTTTTAACATAAATTGTTGGTAGATTTAAAATATGTGTTACATTTTTCAACGATGTCGTTAGATTTAACTTTCGGCCAAAAAAACAATTCGGCCGAAAACTATTTCTACTGAAAAAGTGAAGACTTCGGCCGAAAACATGGCATTAGCAATTTTTGCGACCCGATTCTCATGAAATTGTTACCCAACTTTGTTATTTCCCCAGTCACTCTTATACGTAATTATTACCTCTAGGTTCTTGGTAATTATCCCCATTTAAATGGCTTGCTTCGATAACTCTATAATGTACTCTTATACACTCTATCTTTTCCATTGTTAGTAGTAGTTCTGTTGAATGATCCTTTGGTCCTCTTGATACTCGATAGGGTAAAACTAGGACTTCAAAAGGCCTTTGAGTATATCCCACTTAGTTACTAGTGGGTCTCCCCACAACTTAAGGGATTCAATGCATCTTTACCACCAAGTTTTGTGCATGGAATTCTACTTGAACTCTAGTAAAATCTCCTTTATGCGCATCTTTTACAGTATACACGCTAAAATAACTTCTAACTAGTGGAACCAATGATTCAATTCGATTGCATCTACTTCGCCTTTGAAGGCCTTGATCTCGATCTTCACTTCAACTTTAAACATGTGATGAGAATATATTTACTGCAGTTCCCTTTTATGATCTTCAATTATTCATTCTCTTCCCACAACTCCTCATCAACCTCTAGTTTCTCATGAGAACCAATCTTCTTCAAAAAGGGGCCAATCTAATTTTCTTATAAGAGAACATGAGTAGGGCCATACACTTGGAAATGTTGGAAAATTGAGATTCAAATCTCATAAATATTAATTCTTCATCATCAATGGGTCCTTCCTTACACTCATCCACCTTTTTTGAGGCATGTGGATACTTCTTACCCTTATTGTCTCAATCTCAATATTCATAAGGTGCAACTCTCCCTAAGATTTAGACTTGTTATGTTAGGTAAGCATATAACATGCTTGAAGCACACGAATTCCCAAATAAAATCACTTTGATTCCAATATTCCCTATAAACCATCTTGAATATACCAATGGTTAGCCTGTCAAAAACAAATATTAACTTACAACTATCATAGTGAGCCTATGTTCAATTGGACGAATATGCTTTTTGTATTTTTAGTGATTTCACAGGAAATGAAACACACCGAACATATTATTTAACTAATGTGACAAGAAAATTGAACTACAATAGAAAATATACACATTGGAACTCAAAATTTACCTTTGAAATCCTAATGTGGGAAAACCCAAAAAGAAATAAAGGATTGTGTCTTTTGTCTCTTTATATAATGGAGATTACAAGATGGATTAGAAAGTAGTCCTAGCTTTCTATGAAGCTATGAGAAACTATGGTTTATTATATTCCTCTAAAAATTCATTCTCTCTATTGGTTGTTAGTATCTCATGCACATCCATTGCTCTTACTAATATGGAACAACGACGGTGGTAAAAAATAGGTGAACCATTTTCCTTACCTCTGCTAGTTTTTTGATGGTTAGAAATAGAGATGGATTTAGCCTCTGAACCCTCTTGGAATATTCAAGATGCTTCTATAAGTATCTATTGAATCCCATACTTTACTAACTCCCCATGGGTGAATCATAGTGAGTTAACATCACTACCAGATGGACTTGTAGGGAATACTTGGGCCATTGCCTTGTTGGAGGCATAACTTTCACACATGGACTCTCTGAAAAAAATAAACCACTATTGGAAAGATATTGACTAAGAATGTGGTCAAAACCTCTAGAAACAAATTCCTTGATTTCAAAGTCCCCAAAATTCCACTTCTTTGATCTCAAATTAGAGGATTTTCAATTATGGTCCATTAGTGTGGTTTTTAGAATCTGACCCAAACTAACCCTTCCAGGTCCAAAATCTTGTCTTCCACATTCCAAAGCATCAAAAAAGTCATATAGAAACAATGTAGATCCATTTTGGATCATTCAAAAAGAACATACGAAATGATAGGTGATGTTGGCCTAGTTCCAAGTCAGTCCTCTTTATGTGGCTAAATAAAGTCTAGAGGGTTTCATATAAGAATTCCATATGGTTGTTTCAGGTTCATCTCTATGATATCCTTATATTAAACCATCATGATCCATGTATTTGTGTGTCCTTCCTCTTGGCCAACACTTGAAGTACCTAGGAATTGCCCAATCCAAATGCCCTTTTGTAATAGGAAGAAATAATCAAGCACCTATTTTATTATGTTATTTTGCTAAATTTTCTTGGGAATGGGATTCAAACCTATATTGTCAGTGCCTTATTGTGTCCTTATCCTAGAAGTCTACTCTCCTTGATGATAATCTCTAATGAGCCATTAATTTTTATGTAACATGGAATCTTGTTAGAATAGAACATTTATTTATGATATGGAGAAATTGAAATAAATACATTTTTAAAATGCCCATTTCTGCAAGTCTACTTGGTATGATGGAGATCGAATTTTTTTCAACATCCACTTGCAAATTATGATGGAATATGGGAAGGAGGAACTTGATCTAGCACATCGCATAAGGTTTCTTGAGTAATTAAGGGTGAATCCTTGCACAATTATTTGAGCACCCCTAGAGTTTCATACCTCACCTAATTCAACTCATTCTTGTATATCTAGAATCAAGCCTCATCATACAGTCATTTGGTTCTAGAAATAAATCAATCAAGGAGCAATGAGCACCACTACAATTGGCCACCTCCTCCTTAGCCCGAGAATGAAAAATACCCCTAGTTGAATCTAGCCATTTCTATGGAGAAATTCCATGAGTAGTGGAATGATGATGGATGGGACCCCACCTTTTCTATTGACACATCACTAGTTAAGGGGTGGGTTTTGAACCTTGATGATTGCCACCCTCTATTGGACATGGTACATTTTATTGTTGTTGCTTTAGATTAATGTGTATCTTTATTGTGGCTAGTTAACCACAATGTCTTGTTATTTGGTGCTTCATTTTTATCCCTTGGGCTATATGTATTTTATCTTTTTCACATGTAAACCTTTTGGTCTGAAATCATATTAGTTTTTTTAGCCCCAAGACCCTTCCTAGTTGCTAGAGTTTTTCTCATGATGTTTTCCTTATGTGACCTACCTTTTTTATAAAATGAATTTATATATTATTTATTAATAGAACTAAAAGAATTAAATGTAAATATATTTAAAACCTAAAATAAAAATATACTTAAAGCATAATAAACCTTCAAACTAAAGTTATTTAAGAAAATAAAGCTTCACTAGTATATGATGAAGGCTTATTTTTAAATAAAATGATTCCTTATGTATAATTTTTCAAAAACACATATATTTAAAAAAAATGTATATTGGTTTTTAATAAAGTTTCTTATTTAAATTTAAAGATATTATTTCATTCTAAAATAATTATTTATCATATATATATTGTGTTGTTAATGAATAATATTTAAGGATAGAGGGGCTTCCGCAATGTAACATATTAGATATCATTTTCGGGATTAACTACATAGTGTAAGTCATTAAGCTATGACCCATATCCATGAGTATTAGTCACAATTGACCAATAATTCTCATGATTTGAATAGTCCACTTAGAACTCATTGCATCGGGTGATGCTCACAGGGGTGAATAAATGGGATTGAAACCAACGAAATGAATCTCATAGCATCAATAATCACTTCCCGGGCTTGCACTCGATAGCCAGGACTTCCTAGGTGGTCACCCATCCCAAGACACCTATGGCTCAAGCGCACTTAACTATGGATTTTTTCCCCACAATCAAGCCCACTTAGCTTGCTACCCCATTTGCAAAACCTTAGCAAGTATTGTGCCTTATGAACTATCTAGTTAGAGCTCCCTTAACTCTTATTATTTAAGCATAGAGGGGCTTCCACAGTGTAACATATTAGATATCATTTTCGGGATTAAATGCGTAGTGTAAGTCATTAATCTATGACCCATATCCATGAGTATTAGTCGCAACTGACCAATAATTCTCATGATTTGAATAGTCCACTTAGCACTCATTGCATCGGGTGATGCTCACAGGGGTGAAGAAATGGGATTGAAACCAGCGAAATGAATCACATAGCATAAATCATCACTTCCAGGGCTTGCACCAGGTAACCGGGACTTCCTAGGTGGTCACCTATCCCAGGATGCCTCTGGCTCAAGCGTGCTTAACTGTGGAGTTTTTCCCCACAATCAAGCCCACTTAGATTTCTACCCCATTTGCAAAACCTTAGAAAGTATTGTGCCTTATGAACTATCCAGTTAGAGCTCCCTTAACTCTTATTATTTAAGCATAGAGGGGCTTCCGCAGAGTAACGTATTAGATATCATTTTCGGGATTAATTGCATAGTGTAAGTAATTAATCTATGACCCATATCCATGATTATTAGTCGCAACTGACCAATAATTCTCATAATTTGAATAGTCCACTTAGCACTCATTGCATTGGGTGATGCTCACAGGGGTGAAAAAATGGGATTGAAACCAATGAAATGAATCACATAGCATCAATCATCACTTTCGGGGCTTGCACCCGGTAACCAGGACTTCCCAGCTGGTCACCCATCCCAAGACGCCTCTGGCTCAAGCGTGCTTAGCTGTGGAGTTTTCCCCCACAATCAAGCCCACTTAGCTTGCTACCCCATTTGCAAAACCTTAGCAAGTATTGTGCCTTATGAACTATCCAGTTAGAGCTCCCTTAACTCTTATTATTTAAGCATAGAGGGGCTTCTGCAGTGTAACATATTAGATATCATTTTTGGAATTAACTACTAGTGTAAGTCATTAATCTACGACCCATATCCATGAGTATTAGTTGCATTTGACCAATAATTCTCATGATTTGAATAGTCCACTTAGAAATCATTGCATTGGGTGATGCTCATAGAGGTGAAGAAATGGGATTGAAACCAACGAAATGAATCACATAGCATCAATCATCACTTTTGGGGCTTGCACCCGCTAACCAAGACTTCCCAGGTGGTCACCCATCCCAAGATGCCTCTGTCTCAAGCGCGCTTAAGTCTGGATTTTTCCCCACAATCAAGACCACTTAGCTTGCTACCCCATTTGCAAAACCTTAGCAAGTATTGTGCCTTATGAACTATCCAGTTAGAGCTCCCTTAACTCTTATTATTTAAGCATAGAGGCGCTTCTGCAGTGTAACATATTAGATATCATTTTCGGGATTAACTGCGTAGTGTAAGTCATTAATCTATGACCCATATCCATGAGTATTAGTCACAATTGACCAATAATTCTCATGATTTGAATAGTCCACTTAGCACTCATGATTTGAATAGTCCCACTCCCTATGCTACTTGTACTTGTACTTGTGCCTTTTGAAGTAGTTAGACTGGCATGGAGCTTCCAATAAGGGTAAGAAGAGGAAGAGGAAATGAAATAATAATAATAATAATAATAATAATAATATCATCATTTCATTTGTGTGCATGGACCATAACAACCAATCTAACCATTGAAACATATATAAAAAATGTTGGAAAGTGCGTCTAAATTGAATCCCAAGATTCATAAGCAGGCAGTGCAAGAAGAAGAATCTTCCAGAGGAAATAGACAAGAAGATAGAAAGCACCTAAGATATGGATGATAAAATTGTTTTCACAATCATGCAAAAAGAGGTAATTTTGAGTAGACTTCATCGTAAAGAGAAGGAGATGACAAAGTTGTTCCATATCAAAATTTAGATCAAGAAGGACAAGGTAGATACTATGTTCTATTCTGAATCATAGGTCAACCTCATTACAAAGGACCTAATAAGTAAAATTGGTTTAGTGATACATGAATCAAATTGTGATCACCCTCATCCATATCCTTTGACATGGGTAGATAAGAATGTGAATTTAAAATTTTCAAATAATATAAAAGTAAAATTACTACTAGCACAAAGTAAAAATCGATGTAATCCTAATCATCTCTTCATTATTAGTCATTGTATAATAGGGATTATAATTTTCATATAAAATAAAATAAATAGCTTGACTTTGTATTATTTCACCCCTTTTCTTGAAAAACTTCCAATGTTTTATGAAAACATATATTAAACCATTTTTTTTAGAAAAACAATTTTTTTGTTGAATATTTTGATTTTATAGATTTAATTCTTGATTGGTTGAGCCATTGTTGGAATGTACTTAGGGAGGATAATATGGGGTAATATGGGGTACCTAGAGAGGTACCTAAGGGGATAATGAATGTAACGTGTCCATAATATTGTAATAGACTCACTATGTAATTAAAAGGAAATAAGAGGCTCATTATGTAATTAAAATGAAATAATATAATAATAAGGGGTAGTTAGCATAAGACCCCTAAGAATACTCATGAAAAAGTATAAATATGCATGAGTATCATTGTATTGGATATGTGTTGGATTGTATTATCTTGTAGCAAGCATGGCTTGTGGAGTGATTCCTTCCATAAGGAGTATTTGATGGTGTTACCCTACCTTAAGGTTCTTCTCTCTATATTATTGGTGTTGTTCATGGTGAATGTTTTGGTATCTTGAATGTTTAAGGGTTTATTTTTAAAGTTTTATGGTGGATTATCTCTTACATATATTTGAATTTTAACTACAATTGGTATCATAACTCTTTATTGAACATGAACTGGGAGAATTTTTGGGCACAAAGTGGGAGACTTTTTTTTTTCGCAGATTTTTTACAGGAAAAAGAGGACGATGATATTTAGGTCGTTTATAAAACTTCATGTATATAATTTGAAGAATCAAACCATAGATCTGAATTCCTCTCGAAAAGATTCCCAATTTAAAAAAAAAAAAATCATCTAAAATAGAATCTGGGAAGTGGAGATATCATCAATTCAAAACCTGCACAGTTTTTGGCCAAACTAGTGCCATTAGATCCAAAAAGTATGTGATATTTCATAATTTGGGTCATAATATCCAATCATATAAGTATAACTAAAGTTGTGATTGTTTTACGTTTTCAACCTCAAACCCTAACTACATAAAGGAGCTCCATTGACAAGTGAGTGATTCTCTTTGAAACTCTAGTTCTTTTTTTGGTAAGATGTATTTTACTAGCAAAGATGATGGTCCTAGTATTGAAGAATACATTAAAAATAGGAAGTCAATAGAAGGAAAGTTGTGGACAATATCAACATGTGTGACTTTAAAAGGTGATGTAGAAACTTGGTGGAATTCTCTTAGCCATAACAAGAAGGAAATTTCTGATGAAGAATATGAAAAATTATTTTAGATAGGTGGTCTCATGTTGTGAGGAAATATAAGAAGAGCACCAGGGATTTATTTCATCTGACAACATCCTATTACAGGTTCATGTATGTATTCAACAAGAGAAGGTCATTGTTTATGTTAACCCTAGTTTCAAGCATAATCTCATCAATGTTAATTTGGCTAAAAGATTGCAAGTTTTCACAAAGAATATTCAAAGCACACATGTTGAAGGTGAAAATGTTCAAATTTTTAAAGATTTGAAGATTACCATGGATAATTATGTGTTGCATTCATATTTTTATGCTATAAATATGGATGATGTGGATGTTATTTTGGGATATCCTTGGATGGATTTAGTTGGTACAAATAATATTAATGTGCAAAAGAATTTTTTGAAGCTATGGTACAAAAAAAGGAAAATTACATTACATGATATTTTTCTTATTAAGAAGGAAGAGCGCAAGGAGGCACCTGAAGAAGCACTTGCAGGGAAACAAATTTGCGTACCTCATGACACATTAGATGAAGAGTCCAAGGTTGACTCAAAAGAGCATCCTATAGAAGCAATTGATGAAAATCCAAAAAAAGAACATAAACAGAAAGATGAAGTCGAGGAAATACATGTTGAAGATTCTAAGAAAGAAGAATCAATATCTAAGGTTGTTGTATGGCCACCCACACCACTCAAAGAAACAACAGTTGTCAAGGAAAAGGCATGAGCATCAACAAACTTACTATGGATCAACATGGAACCTAAGAGGAAACCGGTATGGAGGCACGAGGATGACTAAAACAAAGGCATTGAGATACCAGAGTTGCACAACAAAGACATGTATCCTAAGAAGAAACAAGAGTCAAGATCAAGGAAAAACCACAGTTGGACCCCATGTCCACATTTCACTAGGATGGGTAGATGCTTCTACATGGTACAAATTGACTAAATTTCTTAGTAGGTCATATTGTATGGCTTCTTCCCATGTTTCGTGGATGAAACATGCCAAGGGGGATGGAATGTAATATACCTAGGGAGGATAATATGGGGTACCTAAGGGGATAATGAATGTAATATGGCCACAATATTGGAATATACCCACTATGTAATTAAAAGGAAATAATAGACCCATTATGTAATTAAAAGGAAAGAATAAGGGATAGTTGGCATAAGACCCCGAGTAATACCCATGAGAAAGTATAAATACACATGAGTATCATTATATTGTATATGAGTTGGATTGTATTGTCTTGTATCAAGCATGACTTGTGGAGTGATTCCTTTTATAAGGAGTTTGTGATGGTGTCACCCTACCTTAAGGGTTATTCTTTCTATATTATTGGTGTTGTTCATGGTTAATGTTTTGGTATATTTGTTGTTTAAGGGTTTATTTTTTATGTTTTATGATGTATTATCTTTCATATCTTTGAATATTTACTACAATTGTGATGGGACTTAATTTCTCCTAGTGTTTGTAATTTTATTTCCATAATTTGTTAGACTTAAAAACTAATTTCCAAATACATAATTGAAAAACTAATCTATCACCTCGTACTATATCATTTTAATTGTGTTTAAATTCATATTAATTGCTCTGCCAAAACCAACGTACTTGTTGCATTGTATATCACCTTATCTATCCTCCACATCTAAGCTAACACACCAACACATTAAATATACCATGCCTTCACATTCATGCTTCATTGAAGATGTGGCATGGATAAGAGGTTGCAACTGAGTTTGATGAGATGGTCTTGTGGTGGTGGTCACTAGGTGTAGATCCTGAGACATTGCTCGCTGATTCTTAAGACAAACATCAATAAACACTAGCATATGGGCCACCACCACTATGATATTTATCAACAT
Source organism: Picea mariana (assembly GCA_032191745.1). Taxonomy (NCBI): domain Eukaryota; kingdom Viridiplantae; phylum Streptophyta; class Pinopsida; order Pinales; family Pinaceae; genus Picea; species Picea mariana. Next base: position 64,705 of record JASDQU010501057.1, on the reverse strand, counting down.
AATTTTCATTTATATATAGAAGAAAATGCACAAGTACAAGTACATGTATCATATGGAGCAAGACTACACCCACCAATAGTAGGAAAGATGGGACAAAAATCATAAGAAGAAGCATAGGAAACAAAACAATACTAATGGAAGCATCTAAGCTAGAAGTGTTGGGTGTAGGAGAAAAGGATTATCAATCAAATCAAAGATAGAAGCAAAGTCGACAATATACAATTGTTTACTTGTAAGGCAAAGAGAAATCATGAAGAACATGAAAAAAAAATAGTCTTTGGAAGGATGTTGCTTCGAGATTTCTATAGTGAAGGTGGCACATAATAAATGTAAACCAATAAAATGCTAGCAAGCTCAAGTTCTCTACACTTCTTTATTTTATTGTTGCACAACATCATACCTTTTTCTTCTCCAAGTTGGCTTCCTTATATAAGGGTGTCACCAACACGAGCACAGGCCAAGAATACTACTTCATTCATATGCACCACTTTCCTGACCAATGTCACACTTCCATTCACATTTCTATTATATTTGGGGCACTCCGTCATATTCCCAATGTTTTCTAGCATTCGTATGAATGATGCAAAGGAATTGAAAACCAAATTTGAGCTAGTTTCATAGATCCTTATATTTTAAATGTTTTACAATTATAGCGTTGGTTTCATGTCTTTCAATTGAATGGTAACATATTTAAGAGCCCACAGCCCACAGCCCACACTAGCTTTGATTGTAGTTATTATTGATCATATATAGTTATTTGTCAATAATGACTTGAACTAGGTGCAAAATATATTTTATTTTATTTTATACTAGTTTTATTAACACCATCAACTATAGCATGCTTGCTTGAGAACTAGAGATTCTCAAGACTCACGAAAGAGAGTGCTGGAATATTTACAAAAGGAAACAACTTTAACAAAAGTAGTGAATTTATAACCAACTTAATGTTATTAAATATTTCAAAATAGGATAAGTACTCATAATATTCCATCTCAACACTCGCAGGTTCCGCGGTAACAATATGGGGTCACAGTTCTATAGTAATGAATCCCCAACAGGTGAACATGTGGCAACAAGAATATAAGGGATAGAACTTGCAGATCCGTAGTAGTGGTTCCACAGCAATTGAATATTGAATGGAGTGGTTGGAACTTCATGTATTTCTAGTAGTGGTTCCACTATAGTGAGAACCAATAAGTTGGCACCTGGATTTGCAAAAATTGTGATTTATAGCATGATATGTAGTAGTGCTTAAACCTACAAGTTAGGTATAAAATATAAAAAAATATTTCTAATACATTAAATATATTCAAGAAAGCACAGACTATGAATGCAATAGTACCTTAGGAAAATGTAGCATCTTTGGATAGGAAAAGGTCAGTATTCATAGCAAAAGGATGTAAAAAGAAAAGAAAAACAAGGTAAATTGATATCAAAATAGGGTTTCATAATGTCCCCATTACTTAGGTTATTTCTCATCCTCATGCAACCTTAAAAGTCATTCTGAATCAGATTCAATGTGGGCACTAATCATCATATGTTCCTCTCAATTATTTTCCAGTACTTGTTTTCTTAATGTAACCTCAACTTATAAAATTGTTGGTATTGTTATGCACAACATCATATTAAAGGAAAATGAAATTTCAATCCAATCCCAATGGTTCCATATCTTTTTAGACATGCTATGTATATTTCTACCTTTTTTACTACTTCATTGAAATTTTGATATCCAAATCTCTCTATCTGTCTCAATTGTTCTTTAAAAGTATCATCTATGTCCACATGCCAACAAATATTCTAACATCATGTTTATGATATTGTGCTCACAATACAATATATCATCCTGTTGGGTTTCATTGGCGATGGGTGCCCATCGTGGTGCATTCAACAACTGTTAGTGTATTCCCAACACTACCCATGTATTTTGATTTTCTCCCCTCACCCATAAGCCACAATTATGTTCATCACGTTTAACAAATTTATGTGCAATCTTCCATTGTAGATAATGGTGCATAAAAGACATAAATGCTCTTAATTGAGCATCCCCTACAAAGGGATTTGGATTCTACTTCCTATCATGAAATAATAATATTCCATGCTAGCACAATTCAAATAATAGATTTTTTTCATCCTAGTTGCTAGCAACAAATGATTCTAAGTACTTAGTTGTCCTAAAGTCTCTAGGCTTCCCCTCAGCTAGTGCTCTGAACTAAAACATCAAATATCTCTCTTATATATATATTTCATAGACGGGTGAGGGCATCTACAACTTAACACTACCTATGTCAAATTACTTAGTGTTTCTTCTCCTTGTTTAATTTTCTCACTTCAACTTCCATCTCAAGAAGTCTTTGTCTATCATTTTTCCAATTGTCCCAATTAGTTCTATTTATAGAATATAACTTGACCTATTGTTCTCTCATTGTACTAATGGTGTGTCTATATTGTTCTAATGGGACCAAGCCTTTTTCAACGGACTTTGTTGTAGCTTGCCATTTAGCAACTCTGGCTCTCAATCTAACTACTTCAAGAAAATTGATATCCTATGCTTCTTCAACCTACACTCCAACTGAAAGAATAGTAGGTACAACTTCCATGATTATTATTACAAGTTCTATTACATGGTTTAAATATACATATTTAGTACAAGTATGACTAGCCTCTTATGTTTCCATAGATGTAATAGTTTCTTTTGCAACAAATTGTGCAATTAAGGCTTCTTCTAGAGTCACAATGGGATTAGTTTCAATATGATCTACAAGAATAGTGGAAGATTTAATATTTTCATCAAGAATTTATGTGGAGACCTAGGTTACTATTGTTTCATTAGGATTCATGACAATCTCCATAGTTTCATTAAATAGTTCAATGGAAATTCCAGCATCAGTTTTCATAATCGGTTCTGTAGTAGCTTCACCAACATCTTCCTTTATAGGATCAGGCATAACAATATTGTGTACAGTAAAAGGATAAATAAAAATAATAATTTTATCCATAACAAAATTTAAAAAGTGATGGGCAGAAGGAATAACTCCACGGATGTGTATTTCATTAAAGTGAGCCATACATAAATACATTGAGGGGATGACTCTTGATTTCATCTTCCAATACCTTCGATGACTATTGGCATTCACCTGTGAATCTTCATATTTCTCCTAGATTAATATTTACAAATATATTTACAATGTACCCCAGTACCTAAGGATTAGGTATCTAACATTCCCTCATTAATACAAAAGGATGTTTGTGAGTCCAAGCATCATTATCAATTTTCAATTTTTTCTCTTCCAAGTGCTTAGGTGAAAATGTCTGCAATTTTCTCATTTGAGGAACAATATCTCAAGTGAATAGTTATGTCCTCTACATGATATCGAATCAGATGGTATTTTGTGTTGATGTGCTTGGTTCAATCATGGAATCTGGGATTCTTGGCCAACTTGGTTTCAAAATTATTACTGACTAGAAGAGGAGTAGGATTCACCTATTTCTCCTGCAAATATTCAAGTATTTTCATGAGCCACACAATCTCCTTTGTCATTTTTTCAACTTCCACATATTCTACATCTATTGTGGAATATGTTGGAACTCATTGTTTGTGTGATCTCCAGGAGATATTTGTTGATCCAAGACTCATGAGATAGCATGAAGTTGAAACTCTGTTTTCTTTATCCCCATCAAAGTCTAAATCCAAATATCCAATCAGGTTGAAGTCATCCACCTTATAGTACTTGAGTCCAAAGTATTGAGTTCCCTTCAAGTATTTTAGAATTCTTTTTGCAATAGACCAACATCCTTCACAAGGTTTTTGCATAAACCTAAAAATAATCCCAACAATGAACAAAATATCTATATTGGTGGTGATAAGGTAGATAATACTTCCCATACGATGTTTGTACTTGGTTGCCTCCTCAAATTCATTCCCTTATTTTGATGTGAGCTTCAAATCTTCTTATATTATAGTAGAGAGAGGGTTACACTCAGCCATGCTAAACTTGTTAAAAAACTATCCAATGTACTTATTTTGGGAGATGAATATGTACTTTGTATTTTGAGTCACTCCAATGCTCAAGTAGTAGTGAATATATCAAATCCTTTCTTCAATTATTTCTTTATGGATGAAATATAGCTTTCATTGTTCCCTGTTATCAATAGATCATCTACATACACTAGAAAATATACAATAGTTTTTCCAACTTTCTTTACAAACAAAGTTGCATCATCAAATTTAAAGTTCTTGAAATTCAATTTCAAAATATGCTTAGTTATATTTAATACCAGGCTCACGGTGCTTGTTTCAGGCCATATAAGGATTTGATGAGTTTACATATGTTATGTTCTTATCCCTTCACAAAAAAAACTTATGGATGAGACATGAAGACATCTTTCAAGTCTCCATTCAATAAATCATCCCTCACATTCATTTGATGAACTTTCCATCCATTTTGTGTTGCTAAGGTAAATAGAATACGAATGGTAGCCCATTTTGTCGTGGGGGAAAAATACCCTCACAATAAATGCCTTTTATGAAAATAATTTTTCCATGAGCCTCGTTGATGTAGCTAATAAATTTGATTTATTCACGAGATATAAAAACCATACAAACACATGAGAATGGGAAATAAATCTCTTTTATTCCTTCTCCATCCTAACTATTACAATGGAAGTTCAACCCCTTATAACTACTATCTGAGATTTTTGAAAACAACTAATTTTAGAAAATTCTCACATGACTCTAAAATTGACCAATAACTAAAAGCTAACTAGAGAGACACTATTTTTCAACTCACTTTTCAGATTAGGTGCATAAACTAAGAGATAACTAATAATTACAAATTTTAAAAACCTTGAAAAAAACACTAAAACTCCAATTTGAGGCCTTATATGAAGGAATTTGGCCCCAGAAATGTGTCAAAATGAAGTTTGATCTAAAATAATAGATCGGAATGATAGTGAAATCTTCAAGATGAAACTCCCTACAAAATTTCATCCCAAACGGATAACCAAGTCAAAATTTATGACCCTCAGAAATCCCTGCATCACTCGCTTTGTGTTTGTCAATTGAGCCATCTGATTTGTATTTGTTCTCGAAGGCCCTCTTGAAACCAATTGGTTTGGTTCTGAATGGATGGTCCACCAACTTCCATGTCCCATTCTTGATGAAAGCATCATAATCCTTCTGCATGGATTCTTTCCACTTATCATGAGAGAAGATTATTCAAAGGATGTTGATTCAAAGTTAGTAGATAAATTCAATTCACAATCATATGAAACTCCCATATCATATACATCACCTGGATATGAATTATCTACATCACCTCCATCTTGTCTTGTATAACTTATGGTTCCCGTATTTCCAACCTCATTAGGAAGAACACTCTCAAGTGTCTTTATGAGCCACTTTGGTCCTAGATGGTCCAGGTTGCTCCATTGATTGATAAGGTGTTGCATTTCCATCAAGGTTCAACATTTCAATCCTCTCAATCACAACATCTAAATAAACTTCATGTTTTGATGAAGTGGTTGGAACTTATTCATGAGGGGAGATAGGGATCCCCCCTTGAATATGTGGAATCCCATCATCAAAATCGTGATATGTCTTTACATGGGTGAATCTCTTCATATGATCAAGTTATCACTCAACAATTTTGTCATTCTTGGTGGATTCAAGAAAAATAACATCTCTATAAAGAATGAAATTCTTGTTTACCTCATCGTCAAGATGATATTCCTTGGTGGTATTTGAGTACCCCGAGAAGATTCACTTCTAATTGCTTGTGTTGACAAGCTTGTTTATTTTCTCCTTAGGAATTAAGGTATAGCAGGTGGAACCAAAGACCTTGAGATACCTCAACGAAGGAATGCAACCACATGTCATAAGGAGCCTTGTTGCCTAGAGCATGAGATAGACTCATGTTTTTCACATATACTACACATAGAACTACATTATCCCAAAACATCAATTTCACATTTTTTAAAAACATCATGGAATAAACCATATTTAAGAGAGCCATGTTCATTCTTCCATCTACACCATTCTGTTCCGGATTGTATGGAGATATGGTTTGATGTTGAATCCCATGTGGTCAAAGATATTTTTAAAATTCATTAGATGTTTATTATCAATACAAAGTGTGTCAATATGTGACGGTGGTTCATTTTGGATCCATACATGAAAGTTTTTAAAAGTTTCAAAAGCCTATGATTTATGTTTCAACAAGTACACCCAACACATCTTGGTGTAATCATCAATAAAAGACATGGCGTGCTTATGTCCATTAATATATGGAATATGCATGGGGCCACAAAAATCAAAATGCATCAAACCAATTTTTCTTCATGCTCTAGAAGTGGAATCATGGAAAGGTTGTTTGTTATGTTTCCAAGGATACAAGTATCACATTGCTTCAATTTTCTAGGAATAGTAGGTAAACTAGAAACACCATTGTTTTTCAAAAATGAAGGTTGTCATAATTAATGTTTCCAAATATAGAATGACATAAGGTACTGGATAGAAATGTACCTTCACCATGGTGAGAGGGGTATGTATATTTTTTTGCATGAAAAGATGTCCCTTTAAACTTCAACAATCGTTCATCCTCCACTCTTGTCATAATGACCATGTTGTTGGAATCCTTCCTTATTTAAAATTTGACATCAAATATATGAACAAAGTGGCACTATTGTTGAATGTGCACAAGAGACAACAAGTTCCTTTGCAACTAAGGAAAATAGAGCACATCATGCAGAAGAAAATATGGGAATCTAGGCAATTTAAGCCTGATAGTGTCAATTCATGAAAGTTTGAGACTTGATTTATTTGCAAAATAGACTATACCATCTACATTGTCAATGAAATGTTTAAAGAGGTATCTTAAGAAGTTGATGTGGCATGTTGCACCTATTTCAAGAAGCCATGAATCTCCCTAAGAAGCAAATGAAGAGTTAATTAAATATTCATTTAGTTCAATATTGCAAGCAATAATATAATGAGTAGATTCAGGTGTTTTACCTTTCACCAAATATGATACTATATATTTTTATTATTTTTATCTTTCTTGTATTTTATCTTGATCTATTTGAATATCAATGGCCACCCACCTATTCTAGTGGCTCAAAATATGGTTTTCCACCTTGGCAATTTTTCTATAGTCTTTTGGGTCCCAAACTTCCAAGGTCATTTTGAAGCCCTAACCGATGATTTTTTGACATTTTGGGGCCCAGACAATCTTCAAAGGTTTTTTCTTGGGCCCAATCGAAATGTGTTATTCTCAACTAGACCTTTCCAATGAGCTATTGTGCACCCCAAACAGAGATTGTATGCAAAATTTACTCCCTCGAAAAGTTGATGTATCAACTAACGCCATTAGGGCCTGCAAAAATTTTGGCGTTTCATCTTCCAGGGTTAGGGTTTTGGATTTTATTTATGTTAAAAAGGCCTTTGGAGCCTCATTGTAAACATTATTTTCTTGAGAATGAGTGTATCCATCACATATTTTCTCAGAGATAAGCTTCCACCATTCTAGTGAGTTCATTCACTCTATTTTTACAGTTTACGTACATTTCTCTAATTAATAGAAATTGTATATTAATGTATCTATGTGTTTCTTGTAATATTTATGTGTATTTCATTGTTCTATCCCCACCTTCATTTCATTCTCAAAATTATCTGGATCATATATTTTCCCAAGGGATTATGCATGTCTTTGCCTCATGTCCATCCTGGCCACAATGGACATGGTGAAGATCAGATCTCTCACCTTAATTGTACCTACCCCCTTGCCTCTAAAATTCTTTCTTCCATCATATTTAACTACCTTCTCCTATAGAATAATTATGTGTTTAATTCTTCCCTTTTAGAGAAAGACATGTGGTCTCTCTAGTGGGATGATCTATCTTATTTCCAAAATATTTCTCACATTTTGCAACTTTCATCACCAAAGAGTCAAATGTGATGGACCTCATTTGGCCACTAGCTTTGTAACATCCTTGTGACCAATCTGCTATGATACCAATTTGTAACATCCCTATCACTAATCTACCCTGATACCAATTGTAACATACCTGTTACCAAAATGTAACGTACCCAACATATTAGTTGGGTATCACACTCTGATACCAACTTGTAAAGTTACCCATCTTACTACTAAGCAACACTACTCCAAAATATTGTGCATATATTCTACTCTATAAAATTAGTCTGTGCAAAAATACTTGATGTAACTTGCTTGACTCCAAGCTAGGTCACACCACACAAAATTTCCTCTTTTTATAAAACTTATTATAGAAAAAGTAACACAATACAACTGCGCACACAAGGATACTGAGAACATAACATTATTGTGCGTTTAATCCACTCTGAACATGTGTTCACTACTGCGCACACAACAATTTTGACATCACACAACAATTTTATTTTCATTGTGTGTGCATACTACTTCCATGTGCACACAAGTGAATCTAGCCTCCTATGCACACAAATTATTTCCCTGCATGCACGACCATTCTGAATTCACCTCAGAATTTCATGACCATTATCATAAGTTTAACTTAACAGGAAAAACTAACAACAACCGCCATACTCATGCATGACTAGAAATACTAAATATTAACACCACACTTGCATGTGCAAGCAACATTATACAGAAGAACAATAATTACTTATATGCAACAACATATAAGAATTAAACCCATATTAAACATAGATAATTAAGTACATAGTAAATGAGACAAGCACATAAAGATACTTATCTTTTATGAAAATTCACCAGATGCACGTAGAGCTTAGACGTTCCTCCCATCCATAAAATATGTTGCTTATATACTTTCAGCAACAATTCACCCCCGAGTTGGGGCTTAACTCCAGTAAGGAAAAAGGGTTCCTAATGCCACACTAAGGTATGATAATCAACATAATTGTTTAGTCCAAGGTGTCACTGCTGTAACTAGCCTACAACCTCTCATTCCTTATTTGCATGTCCCACCCAAGGAAGTGTGCGCCTTCTCTTCTCAACAGGCCCTCAGATGCCCCACTTCCCTTTCGGGATTTCAACAACAAGTCAGACATGAAGTCTCAGATCCCCACAACTAATTCCCAACGCACCAGGGAAACATTCCCAACAAAAATATCACTTGGAGAGGATACTCACAAGCCTAAAAACCCACCTCTTTGAAAACAAATATCTCACCTAGAGAGAATGATCACGGGCCTGAAAACCCACCTCTTTGAGAAAAAATATCTCACCTAGAGAGAATGCTCATGGGCCTGACAAACTATCTCTTCGACAACAAATACTCTAGTTACAATACAAAAAACTCCTTTACAAGATTTTATCTATTGATATGGTAATATTCCTCTTTACTCAGTTGGTTTGACCCCTTCTACACATGAGAAAATGAATGAATTTTCCAAAAAGAATGAATTCCCCCCCAAAATACACTAAAGCCAACAATATATATTGCATGTCTTAAAATGGACACTTGTCACCTTTAGAACTAGCTTTAGCAACTTGGTGACTCATTCCCATCCCATGAGAAATTAGGATAAATAAATATCCATAATTACACTTTTTAGAAATATTAATAAAATATTCCCTTGGACTTAAGTCCACCCCTTTTCCCTTTTCCGGTGGAGTTAGCCCCCCGTCTCTTTTCGTCTGATCTGTATGCACACAGAGATGTGATATTATTAATAACTTGAGTGTGATTACATTTTAAAAGGATAAGTGCACTAGCCTATTTGAATCCCAACTCACCAGCCTCATAATCACACAGGCTCTCCAGCCTCAAACAAATACATACATACATACATACATACATACATACATATATAACTCGATTCGATGCACACTTCTAGGTAATCCCCACGCACTTACTCAAGTGCACACAAAACTATGAAATGTTTGCACCCTTCCTTTGATGTGAAACCACAAGCACTACCCAAGTACACACATCACTATGAAATGTGTACACCCTTTCTTTGATAACAACCCTCACACACTACTCTGATGCGCGCAAAACTAAAACTTGGTGCCAACGGCTCACCAGCCTATATGTACATTTACATTTACCATTGATGCCAATGACTAACCAACCTATATGTATAATTACAAACGGGGTTCGGATTACGGACATTACATTCCCCTCCCCCTTATTTATGCAATGTCCCCAGTGCACTATAAACAGATGTACATACAAAAACTCCAAAAGTCTTCAAAAATATGTGAATACTCTACGCACATAGAATCCTCACGCTTCCAAGTTGCATTCTCAGGACCGTACCAGGTCCATTGGAACTTTACTATCTCCATGGATCAATTCTGGATATATTTGATTTTATGATCCAATATGCAAACCGAATGCACTTGAAAATCGCCTTTCGGCTCCACCTAAATCACATTCCAATCAATAATATGATTAGCATCATGTATGTACTTTTTAAGCAATAATACATGTAAAAAATTATGAATACACAAGGATGCAAGAAATGAAATCATATATGTGATAGGACCAATCCTCTCTAGGATTTCAAATGGCCCACAATAGCATGCTGCCACCTTTGAACAATTTCCCAACTTCAAGGAATTATGTCTTGATTTTAATTTCAAGAACACATGGTCACCCACTTTAAACTCTTTATGGGTTCTACCTTTATCTATGCAACTTTTCTATCTTTATTGGGAAACCTTTAAATTCTACCTTATCTTTACCATCCGCTCCTCCATTTCCCAGAGCATATTTGACCCAACCACTACATGGTCTCCTGGGTTGTCCCAACTCATTGGTGCATTGCACTTTATACCATAAAGTGACTCAAATGGGATCATATTTAAAAATGTTTGATACCCATTGTTGTATGAAAACTCTACCAAGTGAAGGTAGTCTTCCCATTTTGATAGTTTATACATCACATACAACTTGATCATATCTTCAATCACCCAATTTACCCTCTCTATTTTTCCATCTAAATCTGGGTGATAGGTTGTGCTAAAGTTCAAATTTTTCGCAAATCCTTTGAATAACCATTTCCAAAATTTCTATGTGAACTTGGAATCTTTGTCAGACACAATTGTCTCAGGTACACCATGCAACTTAGAAATTTCTCGCATGTATATTTCAATGATGTTAGTTGCCTTGTGCATTGACTTCACTGGAATACAATGGACAACTTTAGTAATCTTGTCCACCACTACCCTAATAGAATCATGTTGCTTAGAAATCCTAGGCATCTTAGTAATGAAGTCCATGGTTACAACTTCCCACTTCCACTCAGGAATGGGAAAAGGTTGTAGCAAGCTAGTTGGATGTATGTGCTCATCCTTGACATTTTGACATTCAAGGAATATAGCAATAAAATAAACAACGTCCTTTTTCATGCCTGGCCAATAGTATTTCTTTTTTACCTCTACAATTGTTTTCTGGTAGCTTAGATGTCCTGCATAAAGAAGTTTATTCATCTCTAACAATAACATATTTTTCAACTCTTGAACATTTGGCACATAGACTCTGTTCCTATACATGAGGATTCCATCCTCTTTTAGCTCATAACCTTCAAATTTTTGTTGCAACATACCTTGTCGTAAATTCTCCTTTATGTCCACATAGTGTTGATCTTATTTGGAAACCTCTTAAATTATGTCACACAAATCTGATTTTTACATGCTAATAGTTGTAGCATGCATTTCATGAACCCTCTTGCTAAGTGCGTTAGCCACCTTGTTATCTTTTCCTCTAATATGATTTATGTCAAAGTCATACTCACTAAGGAATTATAACAACCTTCTTTTTCTGGAAATTAAACTTGGTTGTCCAAACAAATACTTCAGACCACTATGGTTTGTTCTCAGCTTGAATCTCTTACCCATGAGATAGTTCTGCCACATCTTCAAGGCATGCACTATGGTTGCCAATTCTAAATCATGAGTAGCATAGATCCTTTCATTCTCTTTTAACTTTCTTGATTCTTAGCATATCACATGCCCATTTTGACTAAGGACTACATCGATACATTCCTTGCATGCATCTGTGCACATAACAAAGTCTTTATTTGAATCAACAATTCTCAAAATTAGCACACTTGTCAACAAACTCTTCAAGTGCTGAAGACTTCTTACATAATCTAGAGTCCATTCAAATCGTACACCTTTGTTTTGCAAGGATGTAATTGGGTGCATAATTTTTGAGAATCCTTCAATAAACCTTTTGTAATAACTTGCAAGTCTCATGAAGGAACTTACCTCTGCGACATTTCTTGGTGTCGACCATTACTCAATGGATTTTATCTTTTTCGAATCCACAACTATTCCTTCCTTGGAAATGATATGACCCAAATAATGAATCCATTGCTGGTAAAATGAGCACTTGCTCAACTTTGCATACAACTGATGTTCTCTCAAAACTTGTAGCACCATCCTCAAGTGTTTCTCTTGATCTTCTTCAGACTTTGAATAAATAAGTATGTCATCCAGAAATACAATGACAAAATTATCTAAGTAATTTATGAAAACTCTATTCATCAAACACATGAAGACAATTGGTGCATTTGACAACCCGAATGACACCACTTTGAACTCGTAATGTTCATACCTCGTTCTAAAGGCATTATTGTTGATGTATTCTTCTTTAATTCTCACTTGGTGATATCCAGATATTAGATCAATCTTTGAAAATATCTACGCACCCCTCTGCTGATCAAAGAGGTTATCTATCTTTGGAAAATGATACTTGTTCTTTGTTACTTTGATCAACTTCCTGAAGTTGATACAAAGCCTCAATGTACCATCCTTCTTCTTCACAAACAATACATGGGAACCCCAAGGTGACACACTTGGGTGTATATACCCCTTCTTCAGAAGTTCTTCAAGATGCATCTATAATTCCTTCAACTCTGGAATACTCATCCTATAAGGAGTCTTGGATATGGGTTCTTCTCTAGGTATCAGATTTATAGAGAAATCAATATCTTTTTTCAATGGCAACCCCAATATCTCTTTAAAGACATCCTCAAATTCTTTCAGTACTGCACAATATTCAACATTTTGCACTTTATCCTTAGGTGCCTCCTCCATGTGCCCTACAAATACATGAAATCCTTTCCTGCATATTTTCTTCTATTGTAAGGCTGCAACTTCCTTGATAGTTACAGCTCTTGTTACATCTTGAATTGTTCTTAAGTTTCCTTCCTCATCCAAGAAAGTAAATCCCTTATTGTAACAATCTAGAATGACATGATGTTGGTCCAACCAATCCATACCAATGAGACAATCATATGAGCCCAAAGGTATGATATTAAAATCAACTTTTGTGTGCATTCCATTCATTTCCATTGGACATGACTTAACCGTCTCATAAATTTCCCTTTTTTCTCCTATAGCTAATTGCACCAACCAAGGTTTTCCAAGCTTACTTCTTGGCAATTGGAATCTTTCCACCATCTTAGGATTTAGATAAATATGACTAGCTCCTGAATCAATTAAAATAGCAATGGGTTTTTCATTAATCTTACCTTCCAATTCAATCATGTGTGAGTGAAACTCAACTTGCTTGTTATCCA
>JASDQU010501056.1:53616-63857 GCA_032191745.1 Picea mariana | reverse complement strand
TCCTCATGAAAATCTGTCTCTGTGTGTATTTTATGTGTGACTGATGATCTTTACTCTTACTGTTCATATGCTGTATGATTGGTTGATGACACATGAAGAAATCTTAATAATTATTTAAAAGGCATAAATTGTTTAAGCTTATAAACAACTGATTCACCCCCCCTCTCAGTTGTTCTAGTATTTCCAACAAAGATCGTACAACAACAACAGAGATGTTAGGTTGCAAGAGTTGGTTATTTCTCAGTGGATAGAAAATACACACAGAGTAAGATAGGATATCTCATTGTCTGGATGGAGAAGGAATTTCATCCAAGTGTCTAGGGGTAGGGCCTGAGAAAAGGAGCAAAGGGGAAGTAAGGGAGATAGCATCCAGCAAGATCGAAGGACTCATATTAAGGTATGATAGGATAGGCTATTTGTTGTGTTGTATTATTCCTTAGGTGTACCATTATCCTAGGATGAGAGCCTATATTTTATATTAATAAAATGAACTAGAGGTAGAAGCACGAGAGCTATTCAACAATCTGGAGGAGGACTCAGGGACCCATGTGGAGATTGATAATGATGCCAAGTATGAAATGAATGGGAAGGGAATTTTGATGTTCTAAATTGAGTCAAGAGGTTTGTTAGAGGCCCAAGATGTGCTTTATGTACCAAAACTAAAGAATAACTTACTCTCATTTTCGATTTTGGAGGACATGACTTTTTTCCATGAATTTTTAGAGAGAGAAATTATTCGTACATTCAAAGTGAGCTAGCCCTGACACAACATTTAGCATTGTTGTCAGAGATGGAAGGTTATACAGGTTGTAGGTCCAGCCTATAAGAAGATCCAAGGGGATTTTGGATCATGGATCGATGTCAGTGAAAGAGGACGAGGTGAAGGAGGCTTTGAAGGGTGAATAGCCAAAGGATCAGCAAAGTTCACAGACTTCCAGTGTGGAGAGTCAAACTTCAAATGGGAAGAGGGAGTTATCCCCTTCTAGTCCTATTAGGAGACCAAGTTGGTATGAGATGACATTGATGGATTCTCAAGAGTAGGAGGCTTCTAGGAGCACATTGAGGGAGAAAAAGCCTTCGATGAAGTTTCTAAACTTCGTGGCATTGATATGTAATGTCATTGATCCTATAACTTCTAGTATTCATGGAGCATCTAACCAGCAAGGTTGGATGGATGTTAGTGAGCACGATGATGTTTGCAACATTATGTTAGGGTCAAAGGGAGAACTATTTCCAGGTGGTTGTTCAAGAAATACCTTCTTCGCTAAGAGGGACTATTGATGTTTGTAGCTTCATACAAGTATTTCCACATAGTTTTAAGTTTCTAGACATGTGGAATTCGTCTAAATTCTTCTACCTTGAGATTTTACTTTAATTAAAGGAATTGTTAAAGTAAAGTGTGTTTATTAGTGAGTTGATTTTTATTTAAAGAAATGATTTAATTAGCATTAGTGAATTAAATAATAGTCATTGATCTCAAGTGAGGTGAGAAGTAATATTAGTCATCAATTTATTTGGACATTAGGGTTAGGTCATAAATAAATCTTATAAAAGCAAGGAAAGGGTAAAGGAGAAGATATTTTTCACATAGAGATAGGAAAGAAGGACTTTTTCTAGTGTGGAGTCATTTGAGAGTAAAGAAGCAAATAAGACTTTTTCTTACACTTGAGAGAGCAAAGAAGGACATTTTCTTAAGAGAGACTTGGATCACGAAGGAATGTGATTCAAAGAGATCTTGGATAGGTGGAGAAGGGATTCCATCTAGAGATCTAGGCCATAGGARGAGAGAGAAGAGCCATACAGCAGAAGGATTGGTCATCGTGGAACAATGTAGGTATTCTGGTATAGGTCACTCAAAACAACATGGGATTCAACATAACAGTCATGTAAATAGCATAGAACATCATGGGTACTAATGTAATAGTCGCGGATAGTACAACARTTTTTGCAGCAGATCAACCAGTCAGGTTTTGATGTACTTTATCTCTTTTCTATTTGGACCATTTTCCCGGTAAGGAATCCCTTGTAAGCTTTGAATTTATTTGAATGATAAGCTTAGATGATGAGCAGAATATCTTTGTGTATTGTGTTTTAGATTTTGGTTTCCATTATTGCTTCCACTATATTTATTTGAGTTGAATTTTCTAGTAGTGTATTTTTGTTTTGTGGGCTGATAATATGATTTGTAGTAAGGAAATCACTAGATAACAAGATACCTAGGATTTGAAGTAAGAATTTTGAAAATAAGTGCATGCTAATGCCCAGTTTAGACATGGAAACTAGTATTTTTCTTTTTTTGTTATCTTATGTTTTTCCAAATAGTTTATTTCTTAATTGGTTTGTAAGATATTTTACTTGTTGGGATATTATATTACAAAGTTGTATGGTCTGAATGCAACATTCTTTAATATAAAATGATAATTGTTATTGTTAAAAATAACACCATTGAAGAGGCGCATTCTTATAAATAGTTAGGGGTCGATTTCAATTTTCATTTGAACTAGAACAATAGTGTTGAGAAGAGAATCATTAGTGCTTGGAAAGATTATTATGGTCTTGAAAAAAAATGTAGAAAAGATGAGCTTTGAACTAGCATCGGGACAAATTTAATTTGTACACTTTAGTTATTGCAATTATTCTATACATGCATAAATTTTGGGCCTCATCTTAAGAATTGGAAKAAAATTGAGCAAATCCAAAATCATTTATAACCTTCAATTTAAAAATCAAATGTAACACTCCTTAAATTGTTTTCTTGATTAAATCAATAAGCATGGTATACTTTCATGGAGTTTGAAGTCACAATTAAATATTTAGAGTAMAAGCATAAATTGCTCAAGTTGAGCAAGTATAGGCTCAATGTTATTGCCTCTAGTATGATTCCTGGCCACCACAGACTCAAAAGAGACTAGGCTAGAGATTATGAGGCATGACTAAACTATTGGAATATAAAAGAAGACAAACAATTTAATAATATATAGTGTAAGATAATATATGAAGTTTAAACATAAAATATGGAATGGCAATGAAGTTACAATGTCTGACATATATGAGCAAGCTAGATAAAATGACATCAACAGGGTTGAGGTAGGGTTGCCCACTATCCCCACGGCTGATCCTCATAATAGTAGAAAGTTTGAGCATGGAAATTTTAAAGGAAAAGAGAATTGGGGCAATCATGAGGGTTAATATGTGGAGAGACTTTGGTTATCACATGTGTTGTTTGTTGATGATATTATTTTATTTATCGAAGGATCTTTAATGCAAGAAAAAAAAACTAAAAGAAACCATACATCTCTATAGTATGGAAATAAATGTTGTAAAGTCTATCATTTCTTGTAATGGTATGGATGTGGCACTAGAGATATAGGTTTTACAAATTTCCCCTTTCAAACCAATCGAGTTTCCTCAATTCAAATAGTTGGAGTTTCCTCTTGAGCCCAACAAGTATGTAACAATGACTAGGAACGGTTGATAGAGAAGATAGAGGCCAAAATAAATAATTGGTGTAACAAATGGTTGTCAATAGGGGGTAGTTTGACCTTGGTAAATTCTATTATGAAGGCCATACCTTTTTTTTGGCATACTCTAGCTTATATTCCCAAGGGCAATCTAGAGATTATTTAGAAAAAGATATTTATGTTATTGTGGATGGGGAAAAATAAATGGAAAGAAGATCACCTATTAAATGGAAGGAGATACCTTAGTCAAAGGAGGAATGTGAATGGGGCCTTAAGAACATTCACTTATTTAGAAAATATTCGGCAACAAAAAGTATATGGAGAATAATCACTCATGAAATTTTATGGAAAGAAATAATGGTTCAAAAATACATAAATCTTAGATCAATCATTCATTGGATCAGAAGTAAAATCAAGTTCAATAAGAATGTGTCTACCCATTGGAAGGCATTAGTAAAATCATTTCCATTGATAGGCTAGTGGTTGGTGTGGAAATTTGGGTTAGGAGAGAAAGTTCATGTGGGTGTGGGTCCATGGATTAGATGCAAAAATGAGTATAGGTCTCCAAACACATTGAGAGAATAGGCGTAGGACAAAGGAATATTTACACTTAACCAGATAATTGACCAGGAGTTAACCAATATTTGGTAGTAGGGTAAGATTATATAAAATAGAATTGGGTTGGAAGGGGAAGGTATTGATACCTGGAATGCATACATAGACATCCTACAAAGAAATCATGTAAGAATTAGGGAGGAATATGACAGAATGATCTGGTCCAAGAACCAATAATTGGGATATTATTTAGCCAAATTGGGTTACCAAGTTAACTTCTCTTAGAAGCTTGAATAAACAAACTAGTGGTAGAATAAATTATGGAAGGTAAAATATCCTAAGGAAAAAAAAATCATATGGTTGACCATTAGAAACAAGGTTTCCACCTATGAAATTCTACAAAAGAGGGCTAAGCATGGACCTATAATATGTTTTATAAGAAAAGAATATGAAGGAACTATATCTCATCTACTTATTAAATGAACCTATGCAAAGTAAACTTGGATAGAGGTTGAGCAGATCATTGGTGTGAACAAGGATTGGTTGGAAATTCTATTGAGAACTGCTTGAAAAACTAGATGAGGTAAGGAGATTTAAATGAATACAGAGTTGTTCCATACTACAATATCTGAGGGATAGTTAGAAAAAGAATCTTTGATTTTTGAGGAAAAAATTGTACCTTCATTCCAAGTTTCTCAAAAAATAGATCTAGGCTACAACTTACAAGTTATCGATCATTCAAAACAAAGAAAGGTAGTTGAAGGAAATTATTATTAGTAAAGCACAGGTTTGTGTTTTTTTTTATAGGGAAATACGCAGCCCTTAGAATAGAAGTGGGGTTGAATGTATTCTACATTTTTATGAGAACCATACAATTAAAATTCAAAAGCAAGACTTGGAACTAGCTCTAACAACTTTGCGGAGTTAATGGCAATAAGACTACTCCTAAAATATTTTTTTGGAGAAAAATGTAAAGTAAAGTCAAGATTATGGTGATTCCATCCTTGTGATAAAGTAGATGAGGGGCACATGCCAAATTTTAGACATTCATCTAAGCAATCTAGTGGTCCAAATCAAAGAGGTAGTAGTTTTGTTGAAGCCAATTTCTTTCACACTTTTTTAGAGAACAAAATTTGATTGTAGAGACAATGGATTGTAGAGGAGAGGGTGATTTATGAAGAATGTAGAGACAGAGGAATCTCTATTTCTGAATATAATTATTCATAAAGTCACAACTTTGTGATCATAGTCACACTTTGTCACTAGAAATAATGGCCATGTTTTGTATTTTTATTATATAATTATTCATAAAGTCACAATTTTGTGATCATACTCACACTTTGTCACTAGAAGTCATGGCCATGTTTTGTATTTTTATTGGATAAGTGCAGGGAAATCTTGTAGATAATTATGGACTATTTATTTTTCTTATGTTTTAAGACTACATAAACATGTTAAATTTGTCTTTGACAATTTTCTTGGAAAAGGACAATAAGCTAGTAAGATGCTCTCTTTAATATGTAAGTGTAAGAATACTTAACAATGTAATTTATTTTCTCCTTGAATAGAGATGATGATTTTTTTTACCAACAAAACAAATAAATATAAATAATTATATTAAGAACGTTTTAGAATATCATTAAAAAAATATATATATTGCAAATTAAAACATCTTTTTATCATATATATATATATCATATAGTTCAATAGATGATACAAAATCTTTATTGAATATAAATACATATTCTATTAGTAAAAAATTATATTTTTTGGAATATATATATATATATATATATATATATATATATAAAATCCTACCGTTTGCTCTTCTTCGTGTAATTATTAACGTTGTCAATCCCTTTCTAGTGATGAAATATATAATCCTCCCGTTTGCTCTTCTTCGTGTAATTATTAACGTTGTCAATCCATTTCTAGTGATGAAGAACCCACCATGGCTCCTCTTTGCCTTTGCCTTTTTCATACAAAAATTTTGATGGGGGGTGTTCTTTCTTTACAAATTCGAGGATTTTATTGTTTGGTAGAGTAAAATGTTTTAATTGCATATTTATTTATTTTTGGGGAAATTCCAATATTTTAAGTGATTTTAAAATATATCAAAAATTTTAAATATATTTGTTTTTAAATGTTATACATTGAAGGTATTGAAGATATTGTTTTAATTTTTTAAAGTTAGATTGTATCAATTTTTTTAAAAAAGACTTGTAAATTTTGAATTATAATATAATTTAATGGAAGAAGATATTGTTTTAATCTTTTAAGTTAGATTGTATCAATTTTTAAAAAAAATCTTTCATTTATATAAAGCTTGAATTATATTATAATTTTATGGTTATTTCAAATATGATTATCTAAATTTTTAAAAAAAATCTTTCATTTATATAAAGCTTGAATTATATTATAATTTTATGGTTATTTCAAATATGATTATCTAAATCTTAATTGATTTAGTTGTTTTTCATTACTATTAATTAGTACAAGCATATTAATAATAATAGTAATAATAATCTAATTTTAAGGTCACGGTTAAGCTATACACTAAATTTGTGTATGAGACCCCTTTGTTTGTGGGACAAGGGACCCATTCTGTGTAGTGATTTGACTGCTAAAGTCTACGGAGGTATACTTACCCTACCCCCCTCTGGATTTAAAAGTGGTTGACATATGTCTGTCCACGCCATTAGTTTTTGAAGGGTGGAAAATAGTGTCGATCTTATATCAACCACTTTTAATATTGTGGTTGTGCTAATTGATGGTGGACATGCGTGGGGAGGGTTAGTAGACCATGGTTGACTATGGTTGATGATGATCAAGTTATGGTTAAAGAGGGTTTATTATGGGTGATCATGGTTGACTATGGTTGTCCACATTTAACTATAGTTGACTATGGTTGACCATGGTTGATTTTAGTTGACCATGGTTGAGTTTAGTTGATTATGAAAGACTATAATTGACTATGTTTGGCTATAGTTGTTTATTGTTGAGTATGGTTGGCCATTATTGATGATGGTTCACTATGGTTGAGTATAGTTGACTATGTTGACTTTGTTGTCCATGTTGAGAATGGGTGAGCATGGTTGACTATGGTTGATTATCCTTAATTATGGTTGACTTGGGTTTACTATGGTCAATGTACAAATGACTATGGGTCAATATTGTAGACCACATTTAACCATGTTGACTATGGTTGACCAAATTTGACCATGCTTGACCCTATAAACTATGTATGACCACATTTGACCAAGTTTGGCCATGCTTGAAAATGGTTGCGTATGGTCACCCATGAAACATTATAGTTGACAGTGGTTGACCATGGTTGAGAACATTTGACAATGGTGACCCTGTTTCCCATGTTGAGCATGGTTGACTATGGTTAACCATGGTTGATGATGATTTCCCATGGTTGCCTATTTTTGGCCATGGTTGGTTATGGTTAGCTACGTTTGACCATGTTTTAGTATGGCTGACTATGGTAGACCATCATCAACATTTGACCATGTTCACTATGGTTGACCACATTTAACCATGTTTGACCATGTAGACTATGTATGACCATGGTTGATAATGGTTGCCTATGGTTACCCATGAAAGGCTATAGTTGACTATGGTTGTCTGTGTTAGAATATGAATGGATGTGCTCGTTTTACCATTGACAATATCACTATTGTCACCCAACCATAGGCCGAAGCCACCCTCCAAGCACCTTAACCTTGATAGAGAATCACTCTGGAAGAAAACCCTAGGCTTGATAGCCAAACAAAGGGCAACGCTCCTTTCCCCAAGGACGGTGCACCAACAAGAGTTGATCAGATAGTCCAAACCCTAACCAAGAGATAGTTCAAGCCAAACGTGATCTGCTAGTTGCAGGAGTTGCAATGGAAACTCTCCTCCAAACCTGTGCACAAAACTGGGCACTGCAGTGCACACAAGTGTTGCTCTGCAATTTTGAGACTGCCTGCCAGAATGAAGACTGTCCTCATGTATTTATAGTAAATCTGGATAATTGCCTGGGCTGACTTCTCATTCTGGGTGTCTGTCTATTCAGTATATATTATTTCTTATGGCCGACTTCTTCTCTTGGAGGCTAATAACCTAATGTAAATTATCTTCTTGAGCCGACAAGTCTCCTAGGGTTATTAGCCAACTCATTAGGGTTTCTTCTTGCTTCCCAGAATATTCTATTCTCGTCAGGTTTACATGTGGAGGTAAATACCTCCCGCAGCTACCATAATATCGACACTCCCTCCTAGCTAGGGAGGTATTACAGGTAATGGTCTTGAGCACAAAACATACCATTCACCCGGTAGCATCAACATAGTCGTCTAGATTATCTCATGACTAGATCATGAGCACCATCATCACCATCAATGTCATCAGCTACATCATCTCTCAAAACCATACTCTATATGAGTAATCAAACATGATTCTCACTCCATGGAGTAATACAAGAGCCATTCTTCTAATCTATAAGAGTAAATGTTCTGAACCATTTTCTTTCTGGAAAATCTTTGTTCGTTGATCATCCATCTAGCTAATAATCATTTTCAACACTATTGATAGTCTTCAAGTCAATTGGAACAATATCATTCAATAGAACACAATTGTGTCTATCCATAGTAGTACACAACTACAATCCAGTGGTACACTACCACATCAAGTAACACATAGATACTTGATCAAACAGTGAAACACATCCTCCACAGTAGTATACATCTACTGTCTAGAGACATACAGTCTTCATAACAATCATCTAATATCAACCTGCACAGAAACAAAGTTATGATATAAACTAAATCATCTAGGCCATTCTTCCACTCACATCTGTGAGATATCGGAAGAGTCTCTGCCCTCAAAAAGGTAAGACATCAATGATGAGCTATCTGGACTATTCTTCTCAAGCAAGGAAGAATAATTGTGCTAATTTTTGAGCCTGTACCATTCCCCACCCTAGGCCATTCCTCTGACACTAAACAAAGTGTAACTTGGAGAGAATGAGTCTGCCCTAAGCAATTTCTATCCATGATTGTTGAACCTGGACCATTCCCCACCCTGGGCCATTCCTCCGGCACTAAACAAAGTACAACCTGGAGAGAATGAATCCGCCCTAAGGAATGATTGTCCGGACCATTTCCCATCTTAACCACAAGAGGAAATGTTTGTCCTGCACCAACCTCCAAAACAAACCATTCCTCATGTTAACCACAATGAGAAATCGTTGTCTGGCGAGGCGGGTCAGTCTTCTTGAGTAACCCTCAAGAAGAGAGACTGCCCTAGACCACTCCCCATGTTAACCACAATGGGAAGTCGTTGTCTATGGTACATCAGCAATCTGGACCATTTTCCGAACAGGAAAATGTCTGTCCATCAGAAATCTCAATCCACTTTCCGAACTGGAAAGAATCTACTCATCCTAGACCATTTTTCGAACTGAAAAATGATTGTCCATCAATCAATAATACATCAGTGTTCCCTCCCAACCTGGGAGTCATCTCTTACTTTTTCAATAAGGAAGTTGTCTCCATGAGCTCCAGCTTGAGTACGCAAATTCTTTCATATTGGACATAAGCTTTACCAAAATGTCTGCTTATCTTCTCATCTGTGGAGATATGTATTGGAGAACCATTATCTCCTTTCTTGACTTCATCACGGATAATGTAATGCTTGATTTCAAATGTACTTTGATCTGGAGCACTGGTAGCTTTAATCAATAAAGTATATCATTGTTGGAAAACTCGAACATATCCATGTGGCACTTCTTCTGTCATCATGAGATCTGATCTTCTGAGTAATCATCTTGATACAATATCTTTGTTATAGAAAATCTTCATCGTGCTTATGTTGTGCACTGGAGGTTCTCCACCAAGTTATCTTCTTCCATCTACATGCAAGGGTCTCTTTCTAGTATGCTTCAAAGTCTTGAGGTTGTTCTTCATACGATCTTTGTTCAATTGCTCTGGAGAACAGTCTTTGCATTTATCTGATGTAGAACTCCAACCCATGGATATTGTGGATGATATAAAGACTCATGTAGAGGTATGTTTGGTTTATTGGAACAAGTAATCATCATAGTATTCTCCCTCCATCTGGGAGAACCTCTAGTTCTGGATCTTGCAATGCTTGCATATATCACAACTTTCAGTTCCTCTGCTTGATTGCTTTTATTGAGTTCATATTAGGTTGGTAATCTTGTGATTCTTAATACAGTGA
>JASDQU010501055.1:120287-131478 GCA_032191745.1 Picea mariana | reverse complement strand
AGACCTCATGTCAAATGTTATCTCTTAAAGTTCCTATGAATACATCAATAAAGTGCTCATCTAGAATATATGTTACCATTATATTCAATCTTTGGAAGTTCTCAATGTGCTCTGTAATTGAACCCTTTTGCTTGAGATTTATCAATTGGCTAAAGAAGGTATTTCTCCTTGTATCCTCATAGTGTGTTATCATTTCTTCTGTGAAAATTGTCCAAGTGACAAGTGATTTACGAGAACACAACCATCTATACCATACAAATTGATTGGGCTCTAAATATAAAGAAGAAAATCGTACCTTTTTTGTATGTGGCACATTATGTAGATCAAATAATTGCTCCATATGAAGTATCCATGTGATAAGGTCCTTGACATCAAACTTCCTCATATCAATCTTAGGAATGTGGTTGGTCTTCAACCCAAAGTTAGAGTTTCTCCATTCTTGATTCACCTTCCTTGTGTCCTCATCATGAATTTCATGGGATACATTTTCACTTTTAGGTGTCCTCTCTATTATGAAATTGTTCAATCCTTCCATCAAAACCATCCATATTTGCCTCCAACTTAGCTTCCATCTCTTGTAGTTCATCTTTTGTTACTATATTATTTTGTAATTCATTTATGTCCCTACACATTTCTTCACCTTCATCAAGAGTCCAAGTAGGATTGTTTGGAGGCTTATTTGGTGTAGAATTTCCCTTTTTGGGTGGCATGTTGGTCAAGTTTCACTTTTGAACCTTGATTTTGAGGTGGTTATGCTAGACAATATTTATTCTACTGTATCTCCAAAGTTTCGGTCCTTCTAGGTATGAAACTTTATTTTTTTAAGTTCTCTGATATTTCTTCTTTGCAATTCCATATGTCTGATCAAAGTTGGATGTGCCAAGAGGAATTTATGGTAGCTTCCCCACAACTTGCTGATTTTTGGCCTTATCAAGAGATCTCACTTGTATAGTGTGCCCTGCACAAAATAATTGATATAAAATTCTAGAACTTGTACCAAAAATACTAAAGACTGTCCACTATCCAATGAAACTAGTTTCACTCAATTTGGATACTCTAGGAAGAAGTTATAATTTTTTTACCTGGAACACCTTCTTGAGACTAGTGAATTGGAAAAGTCAGATACCCTATCTTCCACAGGGTGTATGTACATATGTAAGATGACCCAGAAGATGGAAATTTTACCATAGATACCTTATCAATTTCTATGAATATCCTCTGGATTTTAGGGTCTGAAACATTACAAAACAAATTTTATAGTGAAAATTCTCCAATGACTTAGTTCAGGAAGATTCCAGAACCCTATATTTCATAGGTTGTATCTCCGAAAGTATAAGGCCCAAGGAGATGAAATTTTAATACAATGTTCCTTGATCCATCTACTAAATACCCTCCAAGTCATTCCATCTGAAACATTGTAGAAAAAACATTATAGTGAAACTTGCCATGTGTCTCAGATGTAGCAATGAAACCCCAAGACCTTCAACTCTGATACCATATGTTAAGAACCAAATATCAATATAGCATAAAAAAACCTAAGAACAAGTACTCAATGCCTTGAAAAAGAGACAAATTCAGATAATAATCCTCTTCGAGGGGCCAACCTCCTCATGCCCACATAAATGTGCCATTACCAGATGATTCAAAATGAAAATGTCTCCTTGGTATATATAGGAGACTTGGAGGTATAATTACAACTAATGGCCTAAGGCCAATATAAATAAAATAAAATTACTAATATAATATTCCATAATTAAAGCGAAATGAGACACTATTTAGGGATTAACACATTATGTATATACATATATGCAGGCAATGCAAGAATGTAAGCTACTGGTCCAATCCTCTCTGATATTTCAAATGACCCACAATATATGAGTGCCAACTTGAAATAGTTTCCCAACTTTAGTGAACTTCTATTGGCCTTCATCTTCAAGAAAAAAAGATCACCCACTTTAAATTCCCTGTGAGTTATGTTCTTGTCAGCACCATTTTTCTTCCTGTCTTGGGCAACTTTTAAATTTTGTTTAATATTCAACATTTTCTCTTCCATTTATATGAGAAACTCTGGCCCAATAACTTCTCTATTTATTGGTTTGTCCTAGATCACTGGTGTGTTTCACTTTCTTTCATAAAGTGCCTCAAACGGGCTCATTTTTCAGTGATGCCTGATACCCATTGTTGTAGGAAAATTATACCAAGTGTATATAATATTCCCATTTATATGGTTTGTCCATCACGTACATCCTTAGCACATCCTCTATCACTTAGTTCACCCTTTCTATTTTCCCATCATATTTGGGATGATAAGTTATGATGAAGTTCAGATTTGTTCTAAACCCTTTGAATAACCCCTTCTAGAATTTTGAGGTAACATTTGCGTCATTGTTAGACACAATTGTCTTTGGTATGCCATGAAAGCGTGCTACTTCCCTCATATGGATATAAGCAACATTGGTTTCCTTTTGAGTAACCTTCATAGGAATGAAATGGGAAGCTTTAGTAAGCTTGTCCACCACCACCATGATAGCATCGTGTTTATTTGTTTTTCTAGGAAATTAGGTGATGAAATCCATTTTCACCACTTCTCACTTCTTCTCAAGAATGGGTAATGGTTGTCACAACCCAGCTGGGTGTTTATGCTCAGCCTTGAACTTCTGACACTCCAAACATTTCACAATGTACTCATCAATCTCCTTCTTCATGCCTGGCCAATAATATTGGCTCTTGACTGTTGAAAATGATTTGTGATAGCATCGGTGTCCAACATAAGGTACATTATGCATATCTTTTAAAATCATACTTCTCAATTTAGGAGAATTGGGTACATAAATTATGTTCCTATACATGCGAATTCCATCAATTACCAATTCATAATATTCAACTTTCTACTGCATTTTACCTTTTTACAATTAGGCTACAAACTCCATGTACTACAAATCATCTTTTGTAGCCTCAATTTGTTTTCCTTTAAGGTCAGTTTGATACATGATAATGTATGTATTATGTAGTTCATGCACTCTCCTGCTGAGTGCATCAACCACCTTGTTCTCTTTTCCTTTGATGTTATTAATATCAAAGTCATACTCACAAAGGAATTCCAACCATCTTCTCTACCTAGCATTCAAAGTTGGATGATCAAACAAGTATTTCAGACCATTATGGTTCATGCTCATTTCAAACCTCTTTCCCATGAGGTAGTTTTGCCATTTATTGAAGGCATGCAATATGGCTTCTTATGTAGGAGCATCTCTCCACCTCAGCACGTTCCAGTCAGATTTCACTCATGGTGCGCATTTAAGGGAGGAGAGGCACCGCCCTCGTATTTTTCCTAGAGAATATAGGGTGTGATCCAAGCATTAAATGATGACAAGATGGAAGAGACAAATTGTGATTTCTCACAAGTTGGAGATAAGGTCTACATTAAGTGGTCGATGACAGGAGGGATCTGCATCCGATTTGGAGCAGATTTCCATCATTGTTATTTTCCCTTTCAATAGGCATTTTGAATGGTGACTTGACACCACTAATTTATCTTGCGAGGTAAGCTCATAGAAGCCCATCTAGTATAAATATTTGTATTGTATGCCCAGTAGAGGCTGTTGGAGTTTGAGGAAAGATATTTGTAAGCCAAGTTAGGGAGGTTGATGAGAGCCGAAACTTAGTCACAGTACAAACTCCACTATTGTAATTTGACATTCTACCGTTAATATAAAATGACCGTTTTTCTTGTTCTACATTTGTTTGTAATGGATGTTGTGTTATGAATGTCATTTACATGTTTGAAAATTGTAGATGAATGTTAGAAATCGTCTACAGGGATAGAGATACAGTTTTATATCTGTGAGTGTGTTGAGTTAAGTCTAGTTCTCTAGGCTAAGTGCAAGGAGTGCGCAACAGATATTGGAAACTCTGTAAGCTAATTTAAGGTGTGCATGTCTGAACTCAGAGGAGTCACAAGAGAGATTGCCAGGAGGGAATACCAGATTTATTCATGGACTCAGAGAGAAATTTAAAGGTGGTTAATTACCTTCAAAAGAAATACTGTGTGTGGGGAGACACATCTTAGAGTTACTACAAACTATGAAATACTCTTCTAGGAGGGAATCAAGATAGTGTGAGCGTGCATAAGAGAAACATGGTTGGAAGTGTTGGAGAATCCCAGAATTTCTGAACATTCTGGTGAAGGAAGGTTTTGCAAGAAGTGTGTCGATAAAGGAAAAGATATGCCTTAAATGTTTCCATAAAGCTAAGGGATAGGTCGTATAAGAACTGAGAAAAGCATAAGGATTGTGCCTAAGGTGTTGTAAGTTCACCTTA
This sequence comes from Picea mariana, assembly GCA_032191745.1. NCBI lineage: Eukaryota > Viridiplantae > Streptophyta > Pinopsida > Pinales > Pinaceae > Picea > Picea mariana. The sequence continues at coordinate 127,158 of JASDQU010501055.1, read as the reverse complement.
CAAGCTCAGGAATCAGGGCAAGAGATTTCCAGGAGGGAAAGAATAAGTCCATTGAAGGATGCAAAGGAGCTGGGAACCTTGGTGGTTTTGAAGCTGAGCAAAGTCACAGAAGAGTCTGCACATAACTCTGCAAGGAGTGAAGAAAGTATTCAAGAACAACATGAGTCTCAAAAGGATAATTTGTGCTAAGTGTAAAAAAGAATCAAGGACTTGCCAAAGTCCCTAAGGTGGGGAAATCATCCATCATCAAGGAGAAGACAAGTGGAAAAATATCAAGAAGTTCATGAGTGGGAACTTCAAAGGGTTTTCCATAAGAAAAATATCTTTTCAAAGTCATGAACAATGATTTTAGTCTAGACCATTGGATCTGGAAGGGAATGTGACATATATGCACACATTTTGGAGGAGGAACCCTTCAGATAAGATTCAAGAGGAGAACACCTGAAGTGCTGGGGTAGTGAATTAATCCTAGCCGTCCATATAGGTAGGATGCATGGAAAAGGATCAGTACATCATCAATTCACAAATCAAGAGAAGCAGAGTTAGGAGAAGAGAGGACTCATGAAGTCCAAACTTGCAAATTGATCATAGTTGTTGATCGTGAGAGGAGCATGGACCATAGAGTTGGTCTCAAAGAGTTCGCCAATTCGGAAATTAGGAAAAAGGGAGAAAGTAGTTTGTGATAGTTCTGAAGCGTGGGATCGCTAAGGGAGTTGACCGACAGTCATAGAACATGGTCACATCTAGGAGTAATCCTAGCATGAGGAGCTAGAAGAGTTGGCATTGAGATAAAATAACGCTAAGGAGGGGGCGCATATAATCTGTGCAGAGAAGGTAAAGGGCCTTTGTCAAGTTAACTCGGTTCTATCAAGAGCCCGACGAACCATTTGGTTCAATAAATTGAATGATCCTAGACCAAGAGTTTGAGCCACCCTGAGGAGATAAGGTGGGGGGTAAGCGATCAAGTGGTATCAGAGAGATAGAGTATTATGCTCTGTTGAAGCTATTGCAAAGTGTGTGGCAGATGACATATAGTCAGGTGGGCTATAAGTGAAGCAATATGGCCATTGAAGATCATAAGCATGGTCGGGGATAAGTCCATTAAGAGAAGAACAAGGTGGATATGGACAAAAATCTCAGTGAAATCCGAGCATAGATGGAGAAGCTTGCATTCAAGATGCAACAGGAGTCAAAGGTACACTGGAGGTACAAATGGACTTTGAAGAGAACAACCAGATGGCCTGTTCAAAATTTGTTGACTAGAAGGCCACAAAATATGTTAAGAATATGGTTGAGGTAGTTTGAATCCCTCAGTCATAAGGGAAAGAGATCTAGAAAAGTTCTCGTGAGCAATGTGAAGAGGCCAGCGGATCTCGTAAACTTCCAGGTGGGAATAGGAAACATCCCATATTTTCAGGTGGGAAAGGAGAAGAGATGAGCTTAGCTAAGAGTTCACGTCAGCTAAGGGGGTTGATAGAAAAAGAGGACATACAAGGAATACCTCACTCAGATGAAGATTCACTTGGAGCTAAAAACCATGTGAATGAAGATGATGAAAAGTTGCAGACCATCAAAGAAAATGATCAGGGGAGCATTTTGGTCATTGGAGGAGTCGATATATTCCTACCAAGTGATTGAGGAGAGGATAGCATAGATGTTACAGATGTGATAGGAGGACAGCAGGATGAGAGTGTCATAGACAAAAATGAATAGATATTGATGTATGTCCCAACATAAGGAGAACACCCAGTTGATTTACTCACTCAGTGGGAATTGGAGTTAAAGGTAGTGGGGGAATGGTGGGGAAATCCAGAACCATAAGGTGGATGCCGAGAAATATCCATGTCGGAGGAGATACACCAGCATGATTTGTGGTTGGTGAAAGCTAGAACAGAACAAGATGAGAAAAGGACAGGCTCAATCTGTCAGAGGAATTAGACGAACGACAGTTCAGTATTGATACTGCAGAAGTGGAGGATGCAACAGAGTGGTGAGTCAAGGCCGCAAGGAATGGATAATATGACTTGGGAAATCAGAATGATTTTCCCATGAACAAGGAAGGAATGAAGCAAGCTAGTATGCATAAGGAAATCCAGTCAATAGAGTAGTTGAATGAAGTAGTTGAGGAGATAAGGAAGTTGATGATGGACTCGACAGAGGAATTGGTCAGCACGAGGAAGCTGAGAAACTTGAAGCTTACACGAGAAGCGACGATGATGCAGGAGTAGAAGCAACAAAGCAAAGGAGCTGAGAGACAACTCCAAGAGAAATTTTGGGATCCAAGAGGATTTCAACCATGTTTGAAAGCTCATGAGAAGGATCTCATGATTTTCATAGCCATGGAGTATGATGTAAAATCATCGCTCCACCTCAGCATGCGACAGTCAGATTTCATGCATGGTGCACATTTACGGCAGGAGAGGCACAACCCTCTCATTTTTCCTCAAGAATCTACGGTATGATACAGGCATTAAATTATGACAATCTGGAAGAGACAAATTGTTCTTTGGCACAAGTTGGAGATGAGGTCTCCATTAAGTGGTTTATGATAGGAGGGATCTGCATCCGATTTGGAGAAGATTTCCATCATTGTAATTTTCCCTTTCGATAGGCATTTTGAAGGGTGATTTGACACCGTTAGTTTAGCTTGCGAGGGAAGCTCATAGAATCCCATCTTGTATAAATATTTGTATTGTATGCCTGGTAGAGGCTGCTGGAGTTTGAGGAAATATCTTTGTAAGCCAAGTTAGGGAGGTTGATGAGAGTCGACACTCAGTTGTAGTCCGGACACCACTATTCTAATTTGACATTCCACCGTTAATAGAAAATGATAGTTTTTCCTGTTCTACATTTCTGTGTAATGGATCATGTGTTATGAATTTCATTTACATGTTTGTAAATTGTATATGAATGTTAGAAATCGTCTGCAGGGATAGACATACAGTTTTCTATCCGTGAATGTGTTGAGTTAATTTTGGTTCTCTACGTTAAGTGCAAGGATTCTGTGGCACATATTGGAAACTTTGTAAGCCAACACAAGGATTGTGTGTTTGAACTCAGAGGATTCAGAAGAGATATTTCCAAGAGGGAATACTAGATTTATTCACAGACTCAGGGAGAAATTTCAAGGTGGTTAAGTACCTTGGAAATAAAGACTGTGTGTCGGGAGACACAACGTGGAGTTACTAAACACTCTGAAACCCTCTTCCATGAGGGCATCGAGATAGTGTGAGCATGCACAAGAGAAACATGGTTGGAAGTGTTGGAGAATCCTATAATTGTTGAACATTCTGTTGAATCAAGGCTTTGCAAGAAGTGCGTCGATAAAGGAAAGGATATGCCTTAAACCTTTCCATAAGGCTAAGAGAGAATTCGTCGAAGAAATGATCCAAGTGGAAGGATCATTCATAAGGTGTTGTAAGTTCACCTTACAGGCTCAAGAAGCAAGGAGAGAGATTTCCAGGAGGGCAAGAAGAAGTCCACTAAAGGATGCAAATGAACTAGGAACCTTGGAGATTTTCAAGCCAAGAAAAGTCATAAAAGAGTCTACACAAAACTCTGCAAGGAGTGCAGAAAGTATTTGAGAATATCCTCAATCTCAAAAGTATAATTTTCACTAAGTGTTAAAAATAATCGAGGACTTTTCGGAGTCTCAAAGAAAGGGAAATCATCCATCGTAAAGAAAGAGACAAGTGGCAGAAGATCGATAAGTTCGGGAGTGGGAACTTTGGAAGGTTTTCCATAAGAAAATGAAGATCTTCGTGAAGTCGTGAAGAGTGATTTCAGTCTAGACCATTGGATATGGAAGGGTACATAGCAGATATCCATGCATTTCAAAGGAGGAACCCTTTGAAGAAGAGTCAAGAGGAGTACAGCCAAAGCACTGGGGCGGTGAAGTAATCCTAGTCATCCATCGAGGTAGGACATGTGGAAAAGGATCAACATATCGTTGGTTTGCAAATAGAGAGAAGTAGATTCGGGAAAAGAGAGGAATCATGAATTGATCACATTCATTGATTGCAAGAGGAGTGTGGACCATAGATCTGGTCCTGAAGAGTTCACCAATTCGAAAATCAAGGAAAAGGGACAAAGTAGTTCTCAATAGTTCCAAAGAACGGGATCGAAAAGGGAGTTGACCCATAGTCATAGCTCATGGTCACATCCAAGAGGAATCATAGCATGAGAAGCTAGCAAAGTTGTCATTGAGATTGAAAAAAGCTATGGAGGGGGTGCAGAAAATATGCATCAAGAAGGTAAACGACTCGTGTCAAGTTAAATTGGTTCCATTAGGAGCCCAAAAAAACATTCTATTTGGTAACTCGAACGATCCTATACCAGTAGGCCGAGCCACTCTAAGGAGATAGGATGGGGGGTAGGCAATCAAATTCCAACTCCAAATCGCAATTGGAATAGATCCTTTCATTCTCTTTCAATTTTATGGACTCGAAACATATCACAAAACCATTCTGACTGAGGAATCCACCAAGTCTGTATTTTCATGCATCTATGAAAACCACGAAATATTCATTTTGATCAGAAATCCTTAGAATTCGAGCACTAGTTAACAACTACTTCAAATGTTGGGAACACATTTCACACTATTGTCCATTGAAACTTCACCCCCTTCCTTTGCAAGGAAGTGTTTGGGTGACCAATTCTAAAAACAAATGTAATGAATCTTCTGTAGTATCCATCTAGACCCATGAAGGATCTGACTTTTGTCACATTCCTAGGTGTTTTCCACCCTTTAATGGCCTCAATATTTTTAGGGTCCACTGCTATCCCTTCTTTGGATATGATAACTTCTTCATCGAGAATCCAAATGAAGTGGGAAAATTTTCATTGGAAAGAGTACGGACTATAGTTTCTTGTGTGCGAGTTTCAAAATCAGATTTTAATTATTGAGCGTCGAGCATTCCATGCAAGTTCACTCTCCTTAATAGACCAAAATTGAATAAAGTCTACCATTCTTTCTATAACCTCTTTTTGGGGAGGATTCAAGGAGTGAAAATTGGAGGAGTTTCAGAGAATACATTGACTAATATTATCTATAGGATCAGAGTACTCCAAGAATTGAAGAATTGCAGAAATTGAAGAAGTCTCAGGAAGCATTGTCAGGTTCTATATGATGATTGGTTGATGGTGATGGTATAATGTAAACTTTTATTATCTCTCATATATTCTTCGGTGGAAGGAAGGGGTAAGGATGGAGAGTTCAAATCTCTCTTGATATTGGAGGAGTGTATCTTCCTCTTGATGGTTTATCCCTACCTTTACATTTGGAAGTTGAAGCTACCTTTTGGATGTCATTACTTCCCTTGAACAATAACTATTGATTATTTCTCATATATTGTGCATGGTTTATTGTGGGGTATTGGTGTAACTCTTATACTATTGTTCATTGCTCATTGGATATAGTTAAATGGTTTAAGTATAAGTTGAAAAAGGTTTTAAATTGTACTTGATATTGATTCACCCCCTTCTCAGTATCAACAATTGGTATCAGAGCGGGTTACCTTCAGTACAGTTTAACCACTGGAAGGAAGATCCTAAGAAGAAATGGAAGATAAAATTCCAAATGGGATTCCACCATTTGATGGAAGAAATTTTGAATACTGGAGTAATAGAATGGAAACTTACTTGAAAGCTCTTGGGGTAGATGTTTGGTTCTCAGTTTTTTCAGGATACAATACTTTGAAGAAACCAAAGACTGCAGCTTAGAAGGAAGCAAAAAGGAACAACAAATTGGCAATAGATACCATCCTAGATGGATTGATAGATTCAGTGAAATCCAAGGTGGGATCATGTGCATCATCAAAAGATCTTTGGGACAAGCTACAAGACCTTTATGTAAGGGAAGATGCAGAAGAAGAAGAAGAAGAAGAAGAAGTTAAAGCAAATTACAACATCTCAGATTTCAAAGAAGAAAATAGAGGTCAGCTCTTTTGCTTTAATTGTGAAGGAGTAGGTCATGTTGAATTTGAATTTCCTCATCCAAGGATTGAAATAAATGACACTGAAGAAGAAAATTCCAATGAAGAAAAAGAAGAAAAAAAAAAAATTATTCAACAAGANATTTGAATTTCCTCATCCAAGGATTGAAATAAATGACACTGAAGAAGAAAATTCCAATGAAGAAGAAGAAGAAAAAAAAAAAAAGTATTCAACAAGAAGATGAGAATCTTAAAAAATTGAAGCATGTTGATTTGAAAATAGAAAGCTCAAAGACACACAAAGAAAACTAAGAAGTGAATTGGGTAGTTGTGAAAAGACAGTTGTAATTTTGGAGAAACAATTAGAAGACTTTGAGAAACTAAGAGAAGAAACCATTTCCTTGAAAACTCTACTTGAAGAAGAAAGAAGAATGGAAGAAGTAAGGAATGTCCAAATGAAAAAGAAAGAAGAATATTGTGAGAAACTTGAACAAGAAGTTGTCTCATTGAGGAAGAGCTTAAGAAACTCTCAAGTGCCAAAAGACTTAACACATCTTGGATGCATGGGTGAAACTCCATACAAAGAATATGTAAATACCAACAAGAAGGTTGAAGAAAGAGCTACGCAAACAGTTGATGAGAAGTGGACCAAGATACTAGAAAGAAGGAATGATTACAAAAGAGATGAATATCCAAGAAGACCTCCTACCTTCATGAATCAAAGAATCTTCAATAAGTATGAAGGAAACTATAGAAGAATAGATCATGAACCCAAATGGACTACATCACAAAGAAGCCCACTTACTACTAGGTATAAATATTTCTTTCTTGGTCATTGTTATACTTGCAAAATTTTTGGACATAAGGAAATTAATTGCATAATCAATGAAAGGAACACATATGCAAGAAACATGAATAGTGTAAATAGAAGATATGGA
>JASDQU010501055.1:85106-114942 GCA_032191745.1 Picea mariana | reverse complement strand
CTTTACATTTGGAAGTTGAAGCTACATTTGGAAGTCATTACTTCCCTTGAACAATAACTATTGATTATTTATCATATATTGTGCATGGTGTATTGTGGTGTATTGGTGTAAATCTTATACTATTGTTCATTTCTCATTGAATATAGTTGAATGGTTTAAGTATAAGTTGAAAAAGGTGTTAAATTATACTTGATACTGAATCACCCCCCTCTTAGTATCAACATAATATTTATTGTCTCAGCCTTGATGAAGGAGACATACTTCAACAACTCTAGAAATCAACTTTCATATTACTCAATGGTCATGCTACCCAGTTTGAGTTCAAAGAAATATTTCATCATTTTTTCATAATACCTCTTGGTCAGGTATTTCTTCTCAAAATGCCTCTTGAATTCCTTCCAAGACAATTTTTTCTCTCTGAGGTGTTGTACTTACACCCACTGATCCCACAACATGGATGCCTTTCCTTTAAGCAATTATATAAAAATCCTTCATTCTAAATGAGAAGAACATTTATGCAATTGTAAATACTTCCTCGTTCCTATCAGCCATGTCTCAACATCATCATCATTCTTGTTTTCTCCATCAAAAGTAGGATGTTTTATCTTATTCATTTATTATTTCAAATCATCCACCCCAGACCTCCTATGCTTCCTGACATGGGATGGAATTGAGCTTCTCTGTAATCTCCTATGGAAATGCTTTTGGGAGTGATGTTTATGTCTTCTACCACTCCTTGTCTTCCTTTCTTCTCAGGGGTGTCGTGGCTTCTTGATTTGTTGGAGCCACTCTCAATACCCAACTTATTTTCAATTTTTTCAAGGCCTTTTATTATGCTCATATTGAATTCTTATTGTTGTTCCTTGGCTTTCATAATCCTCTCATTATCAACCTTGTGGCTCTGGCCATCTATCTTCAATTATTTTATGGTCTCATCCAGATTTATGTCTTCCTCCTTTCTTCCTCCATGTCCATTGGAGTTGGTTCCTTCCAAGCCCAACTAGAAATTAAACCCTTTGATTTCATATTCTTGGTTGTAGACTACCTTTGTATCCTCCATCACTCTGCACCTAGTGTTGATTCTGATCTAACAATTTTTTATTCTGCAAAAGTGTGCAACCAACAAAACTTTGTTAGGATAATTGTTCTTAATAATTTCATGAAAATATGAAGCATTCTGATTAATTAATATATATCATACTTATTTTCTACTAATTTCTTGAAAAATTGATTGCTTGTATCCAATTTATAGGTGAACAGATATCTTCCACTATTCAATACCTTTCCAATGCCTTTTTCCATGCTCAATTCTAAGTTTTGAGCATGAAGTTATGGATATTTGAAAAATTTATCTCTTCCCTATTATTAAACAAAATTATGAGTGCTAGCCCCTTTCATTCAACCCAGAAATTCATGTGACCAGGGGTTGTGACCCAAAGATAACAACTAGGTGCTTAAACTATTCTTCGATCCTCTGGGATTAGGTAGTTTCCAAAGTACATCACAACAAATATTTTGGACCACCAAAATGGCGAACATGCGAAGGACTGTGGATATACAGTCTACCTTATTTGTTCATATCTACAGTAGATAGGAGCTCCAGGAATCTAGCTTCAATGATTTCCAAAGAAAATCACAAAAAATATCCCAGAGTGTCGAACTACTAGAGATCCTCTCCTTCCTCCACATTTCATATCCCGATCAATGGTCGATATTAACTCCAGACCTATGGGAGTTCTCGACTCAAATCACTTCTAAAACTCAAATCCTTTGTAGTAATTCTTCTCTGAACATCGAGATGTAGCACCACACATCATTTGTTATCAATGTTTGATATGGAATCCAACCTTTGGGCCTCCAAACATTCTCGACCTAAATTATTTATGACTTCAATCCTTCGGACCAATGGATCTACTACCACATGTCCCCTCCTGATGATCAGTGAATATTTACTCCTCTCTTATGTTCTTTGGGGGTTTCTCCTTCCTCTCACTTCATTTTTTTCGAACACCAAAGTGGAGAACCCCTGGGGTCCACTTAGTAATGCATACCCATTTTCTACGTGGTAGATTCCAAGAAGTGGATACGGTGCCCAATCTTAGGAGTGAAACATGTCAAGTTCTAACTGAAAAATAAGCCTTTCAAAAGAACATAGCACACTAACACATGGCATGAATATTATGTGTCCACCTCACCTGAGGTGACATCACCAATCCATGTCACTTCGAAGCTTTGGGACTTTGGGACTATGAGACTTCATAGGTCTAGAAGTTCTTTCAACAAATTTTCCTCGAATGTCTAACTCTCGAACTGCTTAATCTCATGAGTGCCATGTAGTACAAATATCACCCATCAAGGTGGTGTGACTTGGCCCCACCATCGAGTGGAACATGTCAGGTCCTAATCAGTACTAAGGGCCTGCCAAAAGTACAAAAATGAGTGACACGTGGTAGACCTAGATAGGTCCATGTCACCCTAGGTGATGTCATCATTCCATGTCATACCCTATGCTTCAAGACTTCGAGCATTTATTATCTTCGACAATTTATAAAAATTGTCGAACCATTGAAGTGTCAAATGGGTTCACATCACTTGGTGATGTCATCATGTCACATCACTTCAACAACCTGGCACTTCGGAGATTTTGTTTTCTCATCGACAGTTTTACAAAAAGTATCAATAAGAAGAATCATCGAAGTCTTGTTTGTTGAATTGATGTGACATGATTATGTCACCGGGGGTGACGTGTAAGTGTTTGGTAATTCGACAGATTGGTGGTTCAATAGTTTGATACCAAATTGTAACATCCCTCGGCCTCCCTGGCAAGGAAAGTGCCACATACTTCAAAACCAAATTGTTCTGAAACCAGATATTAACACACCCCACTCCTAAGCCACTGGGATTCACATGCTCTATTTGAGCTCATATATATATTTATATATATATATATATAGAGAGAGAGAGAGAGATAATACAAATTTAAACAGAGATAGACATTTTGTTCGTACACATATTCATGCGAAAGAGACAATAAACACATACCTGCAAAATAAAGGAAATTCTAATAACATTATAACACATGTACAATATACATAGCATAAAATTAACACATAATTGGTAGTTATATTTTTATGAGAAGACCACTGACTGCATGCATACCTTCCATGAACCTCCCAACCTTAGAACAAGCTTCTCGAAGCTATCAGTAGTGGGTCACCCCTGAGTTGGGTGTAAACTCCACCCAGGGTAAAGAAAATCCTAGGCTAGGTTGAGGCTATGTAAAGCTGCACAATTCAAAATTAATCATTCCCTCCAAGGAGCCTACTTATTGGCACCGCTCATAGGATCTCATTCCCCACATGCATGTCCCACAATGGGAATATAAACCTTTACTATTCCATATTCCATCAGTCGCCCACTTCCCTTTTAGCGCTTCAACAACATGCTGAATCAGGAATTCTCAGAGCTCTGTAGTTGCTGTTGGACTCCCTCCAAGAGAAATCACTCCCCCAACAACCTCTCTTACCTGGAGATAGTTTCCCACAGGCTTGAAAACCTAATTTTTCAACCCATGGACCTGACAACCTGCCTCCTCAAACCACTGGCCTTACAACTTGCTTCTTATTTCCATCTCTTAATCAACCAGGAAACCATAGTAGTAAAATAAGGTAAGAAAAGGGACGACTCAAAAAATTTCATAGGTTCACAATGGAAAAGGGTTCAATAATGGTGGAAATAGGTTGACTTCATGATTTCTTAGTGCATGAGTGTGTGCATGCAGGGAAAGGATGGAAATAATGGTCAGAATGGTGAGAGAGAACTCCTAAGAAAAGATGGAAAGATTGGCTAGTGAACCCCCACAACGATGGGAATTCCAACAAAAATATGCATGCATCTAGGATGACACGTCGCTCTCCAGGAGCTCATTCCTCTCCACTTGGAGTTCATTCTTCTTCCCCAAAGGAACTTAGGATAACAAGGCTTATTTCCCAAACTTTAGAAATTTAGGAAATACATTATAATGCTCCCTTGGGTTAAGCCCTCAATCTTAGGCCCTTTTTCCTAGCCTCTCAGTCCCTTCCCTTTCAATTCTTAGTGGAGCTTAGTCCCCCGTAACTCTTTCTTCATTGTCGGTATACACACAGTGATGTATTTTTATTAATGATATGCATAATTACATAAACAAAATCTGGCTCACTCGCTTGTTGAGCACTCAATAGACCCTAAAAAGTTTATGTCAATTTTTCACTTTTTGGGTACCACTTAATATTTGCACAGTCTAAATTCAATTTTCTTTTCTTGTTCTCTTAATTCTCATTAGCTCTTCAGGTTTGTTTAACTTTATGAAACTCCATGAATTAAATCAGTTTAACACTTAAATAAGGAATCATCATGCAAAACACTTAGCCCGACACGCTCAAGATTCAGCATGGGAAGGAATTAAGAGGTGAAAAAGAATCACTTGGAAAAACCTCAATCATCGAGCGTCGATCTTCACCGGTATCAGCGGAAGGAAATTTCGTTTTATGACAAGTATCGCATACGGAAATTTCCAATAGTTGATCCCCTTCAGCATCAGTAAAAGGAGATGGGAGTAAACGTTAAGGAATAAAGAAACGATACCGTCAATAGTCGATACCCAACATGCTTGTTCGAATCAGGGAGGACTAAATCACTATGAACATTTCGACCATGATAAAGTTTTTTCCAATATCACCGATTCCCAAAGAGTTTCGGTATCGAGAGTTTTTATAGAAGCTAATCCAAAGAAAAACACACGATAGGTTTATCCCCAATTGTCGGCCCCCGATATCTTTTCGATGTCGGTGGTCCCAGGTTTATTTTGGAATGCACAACTTGAAGAAAATCGTGAATCTAACTAATACTCACAGGTTAAGTCACTCATATTCTACTCCATGTGTCTTCTCCATATTGGATAAATGTACGAACCAACTTTACCTCGAGCCATTCTTGGTCCCATAAATCCAAGTCACACCTCCAAACCAACTTTTCCATGTCATCACCGTACAATGAAATCAATCATCATTAGAGGTTTTTCACAGAAGCATATAAACGAAAAATTCCATAACACATTGTCGATCCCCGATCCGCCCACTAAGAAAGAGACACGATGGGATGTTTTAGCGCTAGATACGTTTAGATTTAGATCATTTAACGAACTAATTAATTCCAAATATCGCATTAGTTTCTACTTCATGTGCGAATCAAAAAAATTGTTTGAAATTACCGATATAACACATCACCCTCTAGGCCTCCGCCATGAACCCACAATGAATTTAAGTTGCATATATTCGGTGACAGATTTGTTTGAATTCCACTCATCACCTGAATTAATTCCCTGATACGACATGATAAGTTATTCCCCATTTAAATTCTCTTGAGCCATTGTCAATGAAATCATTCTGCATGCAAAGGATTTTTATAGCATCCAGAGAAGAGAAACGAGCAATTCAAAAGAAACTGAGATCCCATGAGTATCAAACAACCAGGTTAGCAAGCTTTGCAAGTATGTACCGATTCGTAGAATTTTCATGTCTACGCTTCATATACATATATATTTTATCCATTGTTTCTTTGTATGTGGGATCTAAAGGTTCTGTTTTGATTGCAGGAACAATGCCTCCAAGAAATCCAACCACTAGGTGATCATCGAGGGCACCCAATCTGAAAGAACCAAAGGTAGGAGAAGGCTCTTCTCCGGGAGTCGAAAAACAATTAGAATTTTCTCCAAGACTCGAAATCATCATTAAAACATATACAAAAAAGTTTTTCACTCAACCTCCAACCTTTGGAGACATAGAGGCAAACATTGGGACCAAGGTGGTACTCCCACATTGGGGGGAACTGTTCAAGAATATCAGTCGGGGAGAATTCCCGAAATACGTCCTGCACAGTGACCTAGATGTGAGAGCGATCGACGATGAATTATTTCCAAATATATGAAGATCGTACCTAAACATGGTAGCAAGAAGGAATTCATTATTTCCCTGCATATAAATCCTGAAGTGGCTCATTAACCACATGGAAACACAAAAATGTTTGATTAATGACGACAATGCCTAGTGTGTTGGAGTGTTCATTCCGGTGGAGGTCCATAAATATTACAAACTTAGAGACCCAGAGGAGCGGCTGCATACAGATTTCGTTGTAAAATTATGTGAGTGCCATGACACCAGCCAGATGATGGCCTCATGGTGGAGAGAAAATAAGAAGTACACCAACCTGAGCTCTAGCTAGTACTAGATGACCAACTTAAGGGATCTGTACATCTACCTAATGGCTCTAATATACCGATTGTATGGGGAAAAGGACTACTCTATATTTTTGGAGGCATGGATGCCTCTAGCTTACACAGTGGCCATCTTTGGGAGTGGCTTCAACTAGGAATCCATCATTTCAAAGAAGTTGAGCATCTGCATACAACAAGCCTAGAAACTGAAAGAGGGAGAGACTCTATCCTTCTACATGGATTCATATTTCCTAAATGTTATGTGTGCTAGACACATATTCTCCAGAATGAACCTGAGATGGCACATCACACAAATCCTGGTCCACGTATATTTCATCATTTTATGGGAGAACAGGTACAAAAAATCCTACTCCCTCATCTGTGATGAATTCATCGCACACATTTATTTTATTCTTTTAAAGAAAGAATGCTTGAGACTATCAGTTGTGACCAAAAGGATGATATCAAAGGTTGGCCACTCATATCTCGATGAGCGCGATAACTCCATCAGGGTTTTCAGGGCCACCAAAGCATCGCATATTTTACCTGTGCATGTCCTCGACCATCTTGTAGTGGGGGAGATATGCTACCAGACCATCTTGCAAGGTGTTGGGGGGCGAAATCGACCATTCATCAACTAAGAGAGTGGAACCAGTCCGGGGTTGTCTAATAAGCCAAGCCGTTTGGGATGAACCACCCTGACGGGTTTAGCAGCTCCGTTAGCCGATCTAAGGTGCTAAGAAAACAAAAGAAAACTAATCTAAACTAACTAACAATAAATAAAATAAACTAATCTAATAAAAACTAACTATTAAACAAACTAAACTAAAACTGAATGTTAAAACAAACTAAACTAATCTAACTATTCTATAATACAATCTACTAACTACTAATATACTAACTCTAACTAATTAACTTACTATCTACTAACATATACATAACTTATTCACAAAATGTACAATATCTACAATTACAGATTTAAATAAAACCTGAAAAACTCGTTTGCATTCTGTCCTAAGGCAGAGAGATATATCTTTGTTGATTTTATAATTTTATGAACAAGAAATCAAATTAAAAAAAAAACTAAAACTAAACAACTAACATACTAATTCTAACTACACATATATCTAACTAAACTACTAACAAATATACTAAACAAATAAATAACAAAGTGACCTAGAAACGCTGCAGATTTGTCCTGTGTATGATGATCTTTGAAGCTGATCGAAGGGAGGAAACCCGCATCGAATAATCCAGAAGCTTCTTGTAAGCAATAGCTGCAGTGCTCTTCAAGTTTCATTACAGGACAAACAAGACATAAAAATCACAACAACTATATAATTTATAAATCTTAACAATTAGGTAAACCTGTATGTAAAGACTTATACAAAATAATTCAATTGATGAAGAAGAGAAATTTGTCGTTCATAAACTAAATCAAGTAATTACTATGTCTTATATTAATGAAAGAAATTAGGCATGGATGAAACATTAATTAATTCATATCATTTTGCAAAAGACTATGATAGCTAAAGTAGTCACTAATCAAATACAAATTGATAAACATAAACATGAAACAAAAGATTGATATTATGAAAAGTGAAAGTTGTAGCAGAACATCAACTTCTGTCTCAGTTTGTATTAAAAATCCATAGCCTGGTTCTCCCACAAGTGAGGATGATCCTTATTACAAAAATAATAAGTATTTATAAGTTTTTCCACAGGGTAAAACCTCCCTGTGAAAGTTATAAACAGTTTACATAAAATCTGGGAAGATCTCCCAAGTTAAACTAAACTAGGAAACTACAATAAAACCAGAAACACAAATATCCTCTAAACTGTCCATCAAATCCCATGCAATTCGAATTCACCTAAAAAAGACCAGAAATGAACAAATTAGAAGGATCTTTTATTAATAAAATAATAAAAATTTAATTCTATAGACTAGCTACAGAATCCTCTGATTCTGTAGCTAGTCTAAATAAGACACAGAATCAACATTGAAATTAATTGAAAATCTTTTAAAGAATCCCATGTAGTAAAAACCCAATAACTATTTGAAAATGAATCACAAATTGAAATCGTTATTCCATTATGAAATCAAACAGGATCCAAATCAATTAAATGACTACAGAGATAGGCATACTCTGTTTTTCTTTTGTTACCACAAAATCGAGTCAATAGAATCATAATCGAACAACAATGCAATCGTTTCACAATGAATCGAATTCAACAGTTGTGAAATCGTTTAATTTCCAATGCAATCAATACAATTAAAACAAGTTTTATGCAATTGTTATGTCGTTTCATCAAAAGGTAACACAATCGAATCTAAACAGGATCATGTTCGAATTGTTAAAACTGTATTGATAAAACAAACAACTCATGCCATGAGCGAACTAAACCAATACTGGCGCGTAATTGTCCATAAGTGAAATCGTAATGAGATCGATCAGTTGGTTACAGGATTCATAAGAATTATCCAATCGGTTGTTTTAGCAAACTGGGCAAACAAGATAGACTTTCTTTGATTAAAAATTATTTGTTTCAAACGCATTATAACTGAGTTTGACCAATTCGTTTTACAAATTTGAATAGAGCAGCAATTGGAATCCAACTCATAAAAATGATCGAACTAACAACAATCCAATCAAGCTAATCAATCAGCTGGGGTTTAGCATAGTTGTCATGAATCGAATCCATTCCATGATTCGGGTGCACTTTC
Source organism: Picea mariana (assembly GCA_032191745.1). Lineage (NCBI taxonomy): Eukaryota > Viridiplantae > Streptophyta > Pinopsida > Pinales > Pinaceae > Picea > Picea mariana. The sequence goes on along the minus strand of JASDQU010501055.1, from coordinate 105,967 downwards.
ACAAACTTAAATGAGCATATTGTTTTATAAAAGAAGATTCGTTCCTTTTGAATTGAAACTGAACAGTGTTGCATTCCTGTTCCAAGAAGATTACATGACACAACATATCGTAACAACCAAACTCAACAAAATCATTTATCGACCACAGCATAGTATATCATAATGAAATCAAATCCAATCGAATCACATTCTAAATTGATCGTGAAAAACTTCCTGTTCGGAATGGATACAAAACGAATTAAACTGGAAGCGAACCAATAATTTTGTTAATTCAATTAGGCAAACCAATCAATCAAATCCAAAGGAAAACCATTCAAATCCAATCAAAATCTATCAATGGCTATACTGGGAATAATCAAATCTATACCAAATCGAAATTTCTTTTTATTTTTAGCAAACGAAACAATGTACAGGATGCACACATTATAGAGCCATTTCAAAATGTAAACAGAGCTATTCGAAAATAGAATTCAAATCATTATATCAATCTATTCTCTCACACAACTAAAATGATATTAAAATCCATACCTGTATGGCGACGAGACGGCTTGATCATGCCAATTTGGAGTTAATAACTGTCATAGTGGATTCAACGTTTTTGAAAAGGATCGAACCTGTTGTCTTTTGTTTCTTATCAGCTGCTTGGAGTTGGTCTCATTGTCTAGTTAATACCTTAATTCGACTTTCCAGTGATTGGATTTTCGATTGGAGTATGGGAACATCAATGTAGTATCGTTCCAACCATAAATCGCATTGGTCACAGGAAGACTGTGTGGGGTTTGAAAGAGTAGGCGAGGGTTTGATCACATGACTGAGGCTTTTGTTAGGCAACTTAATACCAGGGTAGCTGGGATCGTTTCTTAGGCAGAGGCGAAGATTTGTTACAAAATCGTAAGTTTGTTCGGGGCATAAACCCTGCGAGTAAGGGTACTTGCTAGCTAAGAATCGGTCAACATTGGAATCTGAATCCTCACTAAGGACAATAGGGTCTCGCTCAGCAGAGGGTTTAGGCTTGTTTCTAGCCATTCTCGAAATGGGATGGGCATTTCTTTTTCCTTTGGCATTAGCAGTAGGATTTGCCTTGGGGTTTTTGCTCGCAGGTTTCTTTGTAGGCTTGGACTTGTCAGTTCCAATGTCTAGTAAGTCAGCACCAGGGTCGGCCGAGGGTTTAGGCAGTAGGACATGTAAGGGTACAGGCGGCTCGGCCTTGGTTTCAATTACCACAGGCTTGTTAACTGGGACAGGGTCTAAATCCTCAAAACCATTACGAGCAATGAAATCTCTCCAACTATCACCATGCAAACTCAAATAATAAGCAACGATAAGATTAATAAGCCCATGATGGAACAAGCTACTGTCAGCCTTCTTCCTTTTAAATCTTTTTGACATCTTATATAAGCTGCGTTGAAAGTAGAAAGGCATGTTTAAAGGATACCCTATAAAAATCATCAGCAAACACAGATGGTAGAGAAACACAAGCCCGTATCAACCTTCACAGGTCACGAACTGCTTAACTAGAATTAATAGGTCGTTCCATCATGGTTTGAGCATAGATATGGGCATACCTCTATCACACGAGGTGACTTTGCACGAGAGAAACAACAGTGTCCATGGCACCTCCTCGACCTTACAATTCTTAAACCAACGTTGTCCCGAGGCAGGTAACCCTGTAGCAGAGCTGATAAACTTATCATCGATCTCCAACTGTATATCGCCCACCTTGGCTCTACAGCCATCAAAAGTCATGGAAAACTGCCATTCTACACAAAGGTTAAAACCCTCGAATCATTGTATAAAGGCGAGCCAATATTTCTCTTCCAAGTCCTTCCGAGCATTGTCAAACATTAACAGGGCCTGGTTGTCGTTTGGCTTGATTCGCACGACTGGTGCCATGGAGCCGAGCACATGGTAAGCCGAGGGTTTGGATCATAACACACACAGGAGCAGAGCTACCCGGGCTAACAGAAGTGAATGGGCAAAAGGGATAGGCATAAATTCCATCGTGCGAAGGTGGTGGAGCTTATCTCTTCCATGAAAAACAGTAATTGCCACAGTACAACCGCCGATTTACATAGTAGTTCAACCCATTATAGCATAGTTCAACAGTCATATCAATTGGTTGATCAATGAAAACAATGGTGAGTGTATAATCCAACGCGCAATCAACATTGTGCCAAAGTTTTAAACGATAAATCATTCCAATTGAAACCAAAATCAAATATTAACCATGTGCCAATGTGTATTCATATAATCAACCAACCAATAGTTATGAAAACATTAATATATCGATTATATTTAAAAGATATGTATGAAAGATTTAAACATAATACCAATAAATCTTATGAAACCAAAGGTTAAGTAGGTCAAATAAAAAGATAATCCAAATACCAATGCATTACTCACTTAATGAAACCAAGTCACACCATTAATACGAAGCATGAGTACTGCTCAAAGGATCTTGCCAGCTGTATAACGATAAGTGAAATATAAATGCAATAGGCATATTGACAAGAAAGACAACGACAGTTCAAATAGTGATTTTAATGTGACTTCGAAAGACTAAGTTTTCACACTTACAGTCGTAAAAACAACATGAAGGTAAATGAGCAAATGTCGCAAAACAATAAAAAGGTCGTTTATTGAAAAATGCGATGAAAATTTGATGTTTTGCAAAACATTGGTGTAGGCAGCTTATAAGACAATAGAAAAACGTGAATTTGCTGCCAACAATGGTGACACACTGGTAGAAGCAGATATCTCTGTCAAAAGAAACAAATTTAGATTAGGACAACAAACAAAATTTCAGCTCAAAATAACAACCGGAAAATTGTATAAACATCATCATTGACCAATTATTCCAGTAGTGTTTCAAAAGATGAAAACTGATAACAAACTTAAGACCAGCAAGTCACGATATTAAAGATAAAATCTCCAATACTGTTGGCATGGCCACTGCTGCTAGCAGGCATCCATAGCCTCGACAGGGTTGTCATTTAACCCACTCTGACATCTGTATCCTGCCAAGAAGTTGTGGATCAAAATAAAGGACATTAAAGAGGTTTCTTTTTTGCAAATTTTCATATACCTGACATTGCTTCGCTGCCAGTAGGCCTATTCAGTACCCCGACGAAGTTGTCTTGGCACCATGCATGCATTTACTCGCTGCCAGCAGACCTGTTCAGTATCCCGGCGGGTTTACAAGCACTTCCCACAGCTCTTATTCATAATTTATTTTGGTTTGTTTTTTATAGATATATAACTGAGCGGGGTGATGCTGAAAATCTTGATATTTTAACATATTTTTTCAGACCTCATCATAATTTTTTAGAACTATCCTTTATTTAGATCCATAGATGTTTTATTTACAAAAACAACTTCCTCAGATAGGGAGACATCTTCTGAGTCATTCCTTTACGAAAAAGGGATAGCGTAAAAAGATAATAGATGATCATGACAATCTTTGCTCAGAGATCGAAATCAGTAAACTTCTTTCAAACAACAAACTTTTCCAACACAGATATCAATTTCAGCAATATATCATTGATGTTTGTACAAATTTTTTAGAAGTTATTTCAGCGAAGAAAAGTTCTATTGTTTTTGTCTGAATATTTCAGTGTACAGGTATGTGTATTTTCAAAGAAAACTGATAAATCAAAATCAAAATCAAAACATAAGCAAACAAAAGAAAAATATATACATAATATACAAAGGTAGTAATCAAGCAAAGTATATTTTCAGGGCTTGGCCATTCACCGAATAGGTGTCAAGCTGCCCTTCAAGATTCTGCAATCGAAAAGAACTGGGACCCAACTTTTCAGCAATTAAAAATGGTCGAAGCCATAAGTTTTGAAATTTAGTGTGTTCACCCTTTCCCTCGTGCGGTTTGTCCCACTTCAAGACGAGATCACCTACTTCAAAATTCCTATCAGAAGCAGAATTAGAATCGAACCGACTTTTAATCAATTGTTGATGTTGATCTAACTTGCATTTAGCTTGGGCTCTTACCTCTTCGACCTTCATCAAATTGTTAATTCGGTTTTCCAAAGGGGGACAATCTTCTTCTTGAACTTTCTATGACAATTGTAGCGAAGGAAGAAGAATGTGAGGTGGCAGAATTGCTTCTCTTCCATAAATGAGAAAAAAGGGGGAGTTACCTATAGCATCTTTTGGCGTTACCCTATCGGCCCACAACGCGTTTAGCAGTGCAATGTGCCAATTCTTGTGATTTTCAACCACCGTTCTCTTGATTATTTTGATCAAGTTCTTGTTTGTCGATTCTACCAATTCGTTGCCCTGAGGGTAATAACTAGCAGAATACTTCAGCTTAATTCCTTTTTCCAAAGCGAACTTGGTCATCTCAAGAGAGGAAAAGTAAGAAGCATTATCAAAAACTAAACATTTAGGGATACCGTAATGAGTGAGAATGTTCGAATTTAGAAAGGCAATAACCTGAGTGGTGTTGACAGTTCTTAATGCAGTGGCTTCATACCATCGTGTAAAGTAATCTGTGGCTGTCAAAATAAACTTGTGTTGTTGGGAGGATGGAGGGTTGATTGGACCTATGATATCAAGGCCCCACTGCTGAAAAGGAGAATCTACTGTAACGGGGTGCAAAGGAAAGGCTGGTTTTTGCAACCGCCCGGATGCTTTCTAACAGATGATTCATTTACGACACAAGGCATGGGCGTCTCTAAAAGGTGTGGGCCAGTAATAACCAGCTCTTAGAACTTTATGAGCAGTAGTGTCACCATCGAAGTGACCACTAGCTTCTCCCGCATACAACTCGAGCAAGACTTTTTCTGCTTCGTCTTCTTCAAGACAATGCATCAGTACACCATCAAAGCTCTGACGAAATAGGATACCATTAACCAGATGAAAGGGGGCAGACTTTAGTCTCAACGCTCCTCTTTTGGCAGGGTCAAGGTGATGGGGGGTTGATCCATGTTCAAGACAGAATCTTATATCGTCATACCAAGGACTGACAACGTTTTGTGTGCAACAGATTAGACTTTGATCGCTTTGACCTAAGTTTGACGTATCGCTCTCTTCTTGTTGTCCTGCTTCTGAATCAGCAACTAACTTACATAACCCTTGGCCTCTCACTATCTGAGCTGGGGTAATTTCTAAGTCATACTCCTACAAGGAGGTGACCCAGTTGGCTCTCTTTTCTCCTAGTTCCTTATACACTAACAAGTTCCTCACGGCTGGGTAAGGGACAATGACTTTCTCCCTTGGCTTCAAAAGATAGGAACATAAGTGCTTAACTGCTTTGAAAATAGCATAGGCCTACCGATCTACCACTGGATAATTTAGTTCATCACCTTTGAAAGCAGAGCTCATAAAGGCAATGGGTACTTCGTTGTTCTGGGCATTCTTTTGGGTTAGGACGGTGGCATAGGAATGGTGAGAAGCAAAAGTCTAGAGTGTAAAGTCTCGAGAAAAATCTGGGCTCATGAGAGACGGAGCATCTATTATGGCCTTCTTTATTGCATTAAAAGCTTGGTTTTCTAGGGGTCCCCAGTGATATTGGGTGTCTTTCTTAACCAAATTTTGTAAAGGCCTGACCATTTCGGAGAAACTAGGGACAAATCTTCTCACGAAGTTAATCTAGCCTAAGAAAGACTGCATGGATTTTTTGGATGTAGGGGGGGGAAGTTTTGCGATGACTTGAGTCCTCTCAGGGTCAATAATCATCCCTTCACTAGACACAATGAATCCTAGGAGTTTACCCTATTCTACTGCAAAGATGGACTTTTAAGGATTGAGGGAGATGCTGTATTTACGACATCGCAGTAGGACGGCTCGTAAGTGAGCTAGATGATCATTTTTGTTTTTATAAAATACAGTCACATCATCTAAGTAAACTACGACGGACTGATTGATTAAGCCTCAGAAATAAATATCCATTGCTTTTGAAAGGTAGCACCGGCATTAATCAATCCAAAGGGCATTTTGTGATAAGCATAAGTGCCCCATGGAGTACGGAAGGTAGTTTTTAGTTGATCTGGTGGAGACATTAGGACTTGGTTGTATCCAAAGAAACCATCCAATAAGGATAGCCTCTTAGAACTGGATACCTGTTCAAGGATCTTCTCCATGGGCGGGACGGGATAGTTGTCTTTATCAGACGCTCTATTGAGGTTTCGGAAATCGACGCAAAGTCTGATTTCCCCATTTTTCTTTCGGACTGGGACAAGGTTGGAAACGCATTGAGTGTGCCTAACAGGAAAAATTATTTTAGCATTAAGGAGTTTATTCAATTCTTTTTGAACGGTCGGTTCTAATTTAGGGTGCATTTTCCTCAGTTTATGTTGGAAGGGTAAGGTTTGGGGCTTCATCGGGATGACATGCTGTATGATATTAGGATCGAAAGTTTTAAGATCATCATACGTCCATGCAAAGACATCTTTAAATTATTTGAAAAATTTAATGAATGCATTTTTTTCTTGTTGAGAACATCCCAAGCCTAGATTAATGCACTGAGGATTTTCATTAGTTCCTAAGTTCACTTTTTCGTAAAATAATGAGGAACTATTGGTTTTACAATTGACCGTATTTTTAAATTTATCTTCAAAATCATAAAACTTCTCTAATCTGACTACAGATTTTGGGATTGAGTTTACCATATCCGATAGATCTTCAAGAGTTTTTGGATCAGGTATTACCGTAAAATCGTGCAAATTGTCGTCATGTGTGCGTTCGTCTATCACCGCGCCTTGAAAGGTTTCTTCCATGTGCAGAAAGTTGATAATCTGTTGATCATCGTCAAATACTCTCCAGTTTGTGATGTTGTCGAGAACGGATGGACGAAACAACAACTCAACAGAGAATGCATCTGGGGACAAGCCTTCTGCAGGAAGAAGTTTAGAAGCTACATTATCCAATAGATTTGCTTCAGCATTATTTAATCTAGGAATGGAATTACTATTGAAAGCGGAAAATTTATTCATTAAATTCCATACCTCAGACTAGTAGCTTTTGAGATGCGGAGAAAGACAATGGATAGAATCTCTTACCTGTCTAACCACTATTTCAGAGTCGCCAAAGATGGTTAAATTTTGAATGTTCATGTCCAAAGCTTTTCTGAGACCTTGCAGTAAAGCCTCATATTCTGCAGTATTGTTAGTACATTCAAATTCCAACCTACATGCTATCAATGTTTTGTTACCTTCTGGATCGATAATGACGCAGCCTGCTCCAGCTCCTTCTTTGGACTTTGATCCGTCGAAATACAGAGACCAAATTTGATTTGTATTGGGTACATGGGACCGTTGCATGGAAGCGGTTGGCTGTGTATATGCTACGATCTGAGACTGTTGTTCTGAATTGGTGATAGGTGAAACCTCGGCAATGAAGTTGCCAAAGAAGGTGTCCATCCTTTGTACTTCAGGTGAATCAGCAGAAGGTATATATGGTTCGTTAGGATCATTCAAATCTGTGACCGTGAACTTAAGGTAGCATTCACAATTCACCCTAATCTTGTTGGGCTTACCATTCTCTGGAAGCCATAAGTGAGACCATTCTGTCACGAAATAACCATGTAGCTGCTCTGACCAGTCCCTGCTTAAAAATAGACCATACACTTCTGGAATATCCACGACAATTATATCAATAATTTGATGAACCTTGGCCTTAGATGATAATCTGATAAGCACATTCTTTAGTTCACCTATAACTTTAACATTGGTTCGATCAGGTTGTATGATTTTTAAAGTCGAGGGTTCTACTTCAGCATTAATCTTCTGGCAAACAGACCAAGGCATCACATTGGATGACTCCCCTGAGTCCACCATACAATTGTGCACATTTCTATTAAAAATCTCGAAAGTCAACAAGAAAGGAGGTACATTTTTGCGAGTACTAAGAGTGGTAGTTTGTGGCTCTTTACTCGCATTTTCTAAAGATACTTTACTTTTTACATTATTCACATTATTTATAGGAAGGCTTCCTTTATGTTGAGGATCAGGATTATTTTTAGTGGCAGTCTTCTGGGGGACTTTGCTTTGCACAACCTTATTACCATTAGAATTACCATTTTTTCCATTCTTAGAAATATTTTGCAACATTTTTTGTAACAAAAAGGGAAACTTCAATAACTCATAAATAGAAATGTTATCCCTTAACTTTTTAAGATCTTCAACAACATCATAATCTAAGTTGGGGCTCACATTACTCTGTTTGGTCTCCACTGATTTAGATTGCTTTGGAGGTGAAGTTGTAGTATTTTCGGAAGAAGGTTTGTTTGTTGTCTTACTCCTAGTGTTATAAGGATGAACTGTCTCGAAGTTAGCTTGAAAGATGTTATCCGAGAAGTGTCCAAAAATGTTTGGAGAAGACTCTTCATCTTAGACTGTCTCTTGTTCAACTACCTCCTCAGGGATCTCAGGAGGTATCAAGTTATCTTGGGCTTCTAGAATTGTTTGAAGGGCACATTGCAAACTTTCTAGATTAAGGCCTTCGGTGGTTGGGTTAGTTCGGTTGGTGGGAAAAGGCTTTCGGAAAGGATGTTTGTAGGGTCCTTTTCTCGAGGAAGCTTCTTCGGTCAACCTCTTTAAGTCTATAACTTGATTTGATAGTTTTTGAACAAATTTAGTTAAGTTTTCCAAATCAGAGTTTTCAGGTTGTGTTTTACTTTGAGTAGGTCTAGGAAGGATTTCGATCTTCTTTCTGGAAGAAGAACTAGTCTCAGTTCTGTTGCTGGTAGAGTCCTTAAGAATGAGAATGTCTTTTTCAATCTGGCTGGCCTCCTCGAAGGCTTCTAACAACGTGTCTTTCTTAGATCATTTAACCCATATAGCTATGCTCTGATGCAAATCTTTAGTGTAGTAAGATATTATAAGACTCTCAGCAGGCATGGAGTCTACAGGGATTCAGTTTTTAAGTGTTAAGAATCTTTGATTAAAATCTTTAACTTTTTCCTTTGGGTTCATTTTTAATCTTGAAAGATCCATGACTAGGACTTCCGGAGGCTTACCATCTCCGAACTTTTCCAAAAAGAATGACTCAATCTTTTCCCAAGACACAATGGTATGGGGCTGCTGGGCAAAGTACCACGTGGATGCATTACCCTCCAAAGTATAAGGGAACAACCTACAGACAACGTCTTCATGCTCGACATTACGGAGTCTAATGGCTAACATAAACTTTTTAATGTGATCTTCAACAATCTGTTTTGAATCGGGATCAAACTTGGGGAGCCATTTCTCCGGGTGCTTAGGTAAAGGGTGTTGAGCTCCAGGTACAACTACAACATTCTGATCAAGCCAGGGTCTAGCAGGGTTGTTCTAATTTTCCATTGGGGTAGTGGGTGTGGAAGGCTAAGAAGGTGAGCTGCCTTCATCATAGGAATCCCCTCCAGAAGAGAAAGGAGATGATAGAGGTGGTGAAGGAGGTATCTCAGATCCTTCTGCAACAGGATTTAGGTTTGGATCTGTAGGATTCACAGTGAGGTTAGTGTCACCTAATTGTTCTCTGATATCAGAGAAGTCTAAGGTTGACCCCACAGATGGTTTGGTTGCCTCAAACAGGCTAAGGCACTATGTGTTTTAATAAGATATTGACAAACAATCTCTTGTATGTCACCACCTGTAGGATTAGGGGTTTCTGGCTCAACTGCGATCTGTGGATCGTAGGTTGAAGTAGCTGCTGTTTGGAGGGGAATATTATCGTGTGAATGACTTCTAGTCACTATAGGTGAGCAATTAGGGGGTGGAGGAGTCTTGCGACCACCTTGTGCCATTAATTAAGTTTAGGCCCTCCTTCTAGCGCCATTTGTTGGCGAGCGAAATCGATCGTCCGTCAATTGAGAGAGTGGAACCTGTCCGGGGTTGTCTAATAACCCAAGACGTTTGGGATGAACCACCCTGACAGGTTTAGCGGCTCCTTTAGCCGATCTATGGTCCTAAGAAAACAAAAGAAAATTAATCTAAACCAACTAACAATAAATAAAATAAACTAATCTAATAAAAACTAACTATTAAACAAACTAAAATAAAACTGAATTTTAAAACAAACTAAACTAATCTAACTATTCTGTAATACAATCTACTAACTACTAGTCTACTAAATCTAACTAATTAACTTACTATCTACTAACATATACATAACTTATTCACAAAATGTACAATATCTACAATTACATATTTAAATAAAACCTGAAAAACTCGTTTGCATTCTGTCTTAAGGCAGAGAGATATATTTTTGTTGATTTTATAATTTTATGAACAAGAAATCAAATTAAAAAAAAAACTAAAACTAAACAACTAACATACTAATTCTAACTACACATATATCTAACTAAACTACTAATAAATATACTAAACAAATAAATAACAAACTGACCTAGAAACGCTCCATATTTGTCCTATGTATGATGATATTTGAAGCTGATCGGAGGGAGGAAACCCACACGGAATAATCCAGAAGCTTCTCGTAAAAGATAGTTGCAGTGCTCTTCAAGTTTGATTACAGGACAAACAAGACATGAAAATCACAACAACCATAATTTATAAATCTTAACAATTAGGTAAACCTGTATGTAAAGACTTATACAAAATAATTCAATTGATGAAGAAGAGAAATCTGTCGTTCATAAATTGAATCAAGTAATTGCTGTGTTTTAGATTAATGAAAGAAATCAGGCATGGATCAAACATTAGTTAATTCGTATCATTTTGAAAAAGACTATGATAGCTAAAGTAGTCACTAATCAAATGCAAATTGATAAACATAAACATGAAACAAAATATTGATATTATGAAAAGCAAAAGCTGTAGCAGAACATCAACTTCTGTCTCAGTTTGTATTAAAAATCCATAGCCTGGTTCTCCGACAAGTGAGGATGATCCTTATTACAAAAATAATAAGTATTTATAAGTTTTTTCACAGGGTAAAACCTCCCTGTAAAAGTTATAAACATTTACATAAAATCTGGGAAGATCTCCCAAGTTCAACTAAACTAGGAAACTACAATAAAACCAGACACACAAATATCCTCTAAATTGTCCATCAAATCCCATGCAATTCGAATTCACCTGAAAAAGACAAGAAATGAACAAATTAGAAGGATCTAAATTTAATTCTATAGACTAGCTACAGAATCCTCTGATTCTGTAGCTAGTCTAAATAAGACACAGAATCAACATTGAAATTAATTGAAAATCTTTTAAAGAATCCCATTTAATAAAAACCCAATAACTATTTGAAAACGAATCACAAATCGAAATCAATATTCCATTATGAAATCAAACATGATCCAAATCAATTAAATGACTACAGAGATAGCCATACTCTATTTTGTTTTTGTTACCACAAAATCGGGTCAACATAATCATAATCGAACAACAATGCAATCGTTTCACAGCAAATCGAATTCAACAGTTGTGAAATCGTTTCATTTCCAGTGCAATCAATACAATTAAAACAATTTTTATGCAATTGTTATGCCGTTTCATCAAAAGGTAACATAATTGAATCTAAACAGGATCATGTTCGAATCGTTATAACTGTATTGATATAACAAACAACTCATGCCATGAGTGAACTAAACCATTACTGGCGCATAACTGTCCATAAGTGAAATCATAATGAGATCGATCAGTTGGTTACAGGATTCACAAGAATTATCCAATCGTTTGTTTTAGCAAACTGGGCAAACAAGATAGACTTGCGTTGATTAAAAATTATTTGTTTCAAACGCATTATAAATGGGTTTGACCAATTCGCTTTACAAATTTGAACAGAGCAGCAATTGGAATCCAACTCATAAAAATGATCAAACTAACAACAATCCAATCAATTTAATCAATCGGATGGGGTTTAGCATAGTTGTCATGAATCGAATCCATTCCATGATTCGGGTGCACTTGCACAGACTTAAATGAGCATATTGTTTTTATAAAAGAAGAGTCGTTCCTTTTGAATTAAAACTGAATAGAGTTGCATTCTTTTTCTAAGAAGATTACATGACACAACATATCGTAACAACCAAACTCAACAAAATCGTTTACCAACCACAGCATAGTATATCATAATGAAATCAAATCCAATCGAATCGCATTCTAAATTGATCGTGAAAAACTTCCTGTTCGGAATGGATACAAAATGAATTAAACTAGAAGCGAACCAATAATTTTGTTAATTCAATTAGACAAACCAATCAATCAAATCCAAACAAAAGCCATTTAAATCCAATCAAAATCTATCGATGGCTATACTGGGAATAATCAAATCATATACCAAATTGAAATTTCTTTTTATTTTTAGCAAATGAAACAATGTACAGGATGCACACATTATAGAGCCATTTCAAAATGTAAACAGAGCTATTCGAAAACAGAATTCAAATCATTATATCAATCTATTCTCTCACATAGCTAAAACGATATTAAAATCCATACCTGTATGGCGACAAGACGGCTTGATCATGCCAATTTGGAGTTAATAACTGCCATAGCTGATTCAACGTTTTTGAAAAGGATCGAACCTATTGTCTTATGTTTCTTATCAGCTGCTTGGAGTTGGTCTCGTTGGCTGGTCGATACCTCAATTCGACTTTCTAGTGATTGGATTTTTGATTGGAGTATGGGAACATTAATGTAGTATCATTCCAACCATAAATTGCATTGGTCATAGGAAGACTGTGTGGGGTTTGAAAGAGTTGGCGAGGGTTTGATCACATGACTAAGGGTTTCGTTAGGAAACTTAATACCAGGGTAGCTGGGATCGTTTCTTAGCCAGAGGGGAATATTTGTTATGAAATCGTAAGGTAGTTTGGGGCATAAACCCTGTGAGTAAGGGTACTCGCTGGCTAAGAATCGTTCCACGTCGGAATTCGAATCCTCACTAAGGACAATAGGGTCTCGCTTAGCAGAGGGTTTAGGCTTGTTTCTATCCATTCTCGAAATGAGACGGGCATTCCTTTTTCCTTTGGCATTAGCAGTAGGATTTGCCTTGGGATTTTTTCTTGCAGGTTTCTTTGTAGGCTTGGACTTGTCAGTTCCAATGTCTGGTAAGTCAACACCAGGGTCGGTTGAGGGTTTAGGCAGTAGGACATGTAAGGGTACAGGCGTCTCAGCCTTGGTTTCAATTACCACAGGCTTGTCAACCGGGACAGGGTCTAAATCCTCAAAACCATTACGAGCGATGAAAGCTCTCCAGCTATCACCATGCAAACTCAAATAATAAACAACGATAAGCTTAATAAGCCCATGATGGAACAGGATACTATCAACCTTCTGCCTTTTGAATCTTTTTGACATATTATATAAGCTGCATTGAAAGTAGAAAGGCATGTTTAAAGGATACCCTATAAAAATCATCAGCAAACGCAGATGGTAGAGAAACACGAGCCCGTATCAACCTTCACAGGTCACGAACTGCTTAACTAGTATTAATAGGTTGTGCCATCGTGGTTTGACCATAGATATGGGCATACCTCTGTCACACGAGGTGACTTTGCACGAGAGAAACAACAGTGTCCATGGCACCTCCTCGACCTTACAATTCTTAAACCAACATTGTCCCAAGGCAGGTAACCCTGTAGCAGAGCTGATAAACTTCTCATCGATCTCCAACTGTATATCACCCACCTTGGCTCTACAACCATCGAAAGTCATGGAAAACTGTCGTGCTACACAGAGGTTAAAACCCTCAAATCGTTGTGTAAAGGTGAGCCAACAGTTCTCTTCCAAGTCCTTCTGAGCATTGTCAAACATTAACAAGGCCTGGTTGTCGTTTGGCTCGATTCGTATGACTGGTGCCATGGAGCCAAGCACATGGTAAGCCAAGGGTTTGGATCATAACACACAGAGGAGCAGAGCTACCCGGGCTAACAGAAGTGAACGGGCAAAAGGGATAGGCATAAATGCCATTGTGCGAAGGTGGTGGAGCTTATCTCTGCCATGCAAAACAATAATTGCCACAGTACAACCACTGATTTACATAGTAGTTCAACCCATTATACCATAGTTCAATAGTCATATCAATTGCTGATCAATGAAAACAATGGTGAGTGTATAATCCAATGCGCAATCAACATTGTGCCAAAGTTTTAATCGATTAATCATTCCAATTGAAACCAAAATCAAATATTAACCATGCGCCAATGTGTATTCATAGAATCAACCAACCAATAGTTATGAAAACATTAACATAGGGATTATATTTAAAAGATATGTACGAAAGATTTAAACATAATACCCATACATCTTATGAAACCAAAGGTTAAGTAGGTCAAATAAAAAGATAATCCAAATACCAATGCATTACTCACTTAATGAAACCCAGTCACACCATTAATACGAAGCATGACTACTGCTCAAAGGATATTGTGAGCTGTATAACGATAAGTGCAATATAAACACAATAGGCATATTGGCAAGAAAGACAATGGCAATTCAAATAGTGATTTTAATGCAACTTCGAAAGACTAATTTTTCACACTTACAGTCGTGAAAACAAAACGAAGGTAAATGAGCAAATGTCGCAAAACAATAAAAATGTTGTTTATTGAAAAATGCAATGAAAAATTGATGTTTTGCAAAACATTGGTGTAGGGAGCTTATAAGACAATAGAAAAATGTGAATTGGCTGCCAACACAAGGCTACAACCCCACTTTCGTCAAATATAAGAAAAGGGCATTCCTACCTTATGGATTCCATGTAGGCTTCTATATGGTGAAGGAAACCACTCAAGCCAAGCAAGAAGGACTAAGAAAATTGGAGTTCATATTCTAGACCGAACAATTATTCAAACACAAACCAAAGGGTCTAGTCTTAAAACATGCCTCGCAAGTATCATCATTTTGGCCATATGGCCATGAAAAATTTGAAGATGAAGTCTTCACATAAAATGCCCAGGAATGGGACAAAGTGGTGGCAAGGATGGCCGACCCCAAGATGACCAGGTTCAAATCCATGATCCTAGACAAACAAGTGATGATCCTATAAAAATCGGATCAATGGGCCCTCAAGGCCAAAGAAGAAATGATAGCGGTCGAAGCAGCAGGAGCCCCCTTGGGAGCCCTGATTCAAGAAGGAGGTTTCCTGATGGCACACGAAACATGGGAAAGGGGATTTCTCATGATAGAATAGGTGCAACAAGTGATTGATTAGCTACAAAATGACCCATACATCTCAGAAATGACAAGATCCCCTATCAATATCCAAGAAAGAAGCTAGGTGGGCCCAAGCGAGCCTAAATTTATAGACATCGATGAAATCACTAGGTTAAACGACCTTAAATTCATAATTCCACCGGCTGGATCGCTAACAAGTGTTTTGACATAGCCGGAGACAGCCAGAATAACAGGAAGAACAAGTCCATCAAACCCCTCAAATGAGCTGATAAAAATTAATGATGATGATGAGAGCCCAGAGGTATCCCTTGTGACCCTCATACATATCGAAGAGGAAAGGGAGCCAGAGAGGACATCTTTCCCAGTTCTTGACTCTCAAATTCAGGGGCTTCCACAAAACGAATAAGAACTCTAGAGTGTCTTCGACATTGATCTTCCTAATGCACTAGAGACCCAAGGGGACAATTCAAAGGATGAGCCAAGGTTGGACGAACAAAAGGAAGAATCTCCACAGCAGGAAATCGGCATCTCAACAACCAATGATCAAGTAAGTACTGATCCTACCACCGATGCCTCAATTTTTGTTGGTACTCAACTCGCAGGTGAGTGACCGATAGAATTTGAGCCTTCATAACACATGGAGGAAGTTCAAGAACCCAGTCTTGAACAAGTATATACCATCAGATGTCTGGGGAACACACTCACCTCGGTAGATTAGAATATTATCGAACATGTGGACAAAGTGGTCAATATACATGACATCGCTTATGATCATAAAAGGAAATCTATCATCTAGAGAACCACCAAGAAGAGGAGGATCACTTTAGATAGCTCCATCCTCATCACTACAGAGGAAAACCTGATCAACACAGGGCATGATAAATAACCCGAACTTATCAACACAGGG
Source organism: Picea mariana (assembly GCA_032191745.1). NCBI lineage: Eukaryota > Viridiplantae > Streptophyta > Pinopsida > Pinales > Pinaceae > Picea > Picea mariana. The sequence continues at coordinate 89,983 of JASDQU010501055.1, read as the reverse complement.
ATGGAAATCACATATACCACATAGGTCCCAGTGTACCTAAGGAATGAATTCAAGGAGGCCTACAACAAGTTTACAGATCAACAACACCTATTAACTGCAAGGATATTCGATCTTCCGGAAGACATCTCATGGCACTTGCGAAGTGAAAAGATATGGAGAGGTGGTATGAGAAAGTGCAACAAGCCATGGAAAGAATAGAATATATCAGTGTGGTGCAAAAGGGTCGAGATGATGAAAATCATGGCATCTAGGTGCTAATGGACAGAAGCATCGACCACATAAGGAAATCGGCCGAGTATTGGGTTAATATGTCCCGGGAACCCCATCAAGAAACCAAGAAAAATTGGCCAAGTGAGAGAAAATATGGATCAGGATCAATCAGGTAATGAAAGACATTGGACTCCTTGATTTTAGTACACTCGATGACTTTGTCAAGTTCCGCAACATAGTCAAGTCGCACACCATGCAAGACTCATCATGGGCCAAAGAAATAGAAAAGGTGATAGACACGGTGTCAGGTCAGGTGTGACAGTTTATCGAGCACACGATCAAATCTTGGGTTATGCTGCAATAGCTAAGTGTCTGTATATTCAAGTATCAGGTACATGCGGTAGAGATAAGAGAGATCCACTTGACCTCGATGGAACATCATAGATTCCCATATGCCAACACCTGTGAGGATCTATTCATCAAGTGGTTGGAGTACGAGAAGAGTCACCCTCTTAAGTGATATATTGAGATGACTCTTAGAAAAACAGATAGAAAAAGGTGCCATGTGGCGAGTTTTGTTTTACCTAGTTTCACTTTAGTAGTTATTTTTAGGCAATAGTATGTTATAAATAAGAGGATCGACCTATTAGCAATGGTCGAAGGTTTCTACTAAGACCCTCATTTTCTTGTTTTCTTAAGAACTATTTCATAGCTTCCTTTAATTGAGAAGTCCTTTTTAGGACCAGAGACAAGTTGTGTTTTCATCAAATGCATGCATGATTTGATGTGTAGAAGAATTTTTTCTTATTTTGTCTCATGATTGAATGTTGTAACAAGTAAGAGATACTAAATCTATTGATTAGTTATCCGATGCAATGTTTTATAGTTATTTTATTTAATGGTGAAGATAAATCATTGTGTTATTATGTGACCGATTATTAGAGTTCAGTGAATTATTTTACTTTCCATCATTTATCGCATGCATGTTTTCTTCTGATATATTGTATCTCAGTCAGTAATTGGAATTCTCACATGGTCAACGTATTAGTACTAGGCATGTGGTGGATGATCACTATCTATATGCTAGAGTAAGGGTTTTCCCAAGATCATCCTCCTCTCCAGTAGTTAATTTTGTTCCCACTTTGTCACTTAGTTGGTTTATATTGGCTTCATCTTATATCAGTTCCATCTAAAAAAGAAAATGAAAAACTAGAACATCTAAACTAAAGGAGAGAGCCTTCACAAGAAAATGTAAATCCCATCCATTATTTTGGTTGGATCGCAAGATATGGAGATTCATTCCACTATTAAACATTGCAGAGTCTAATTGGGGCTCAACAATGGGTTTTGTTCCTATTGTTGAGTTAAAGGGATTTAGGGCCCCTCAACATAGCCTCAGCATCTGGGCTCCCTATCCTAATAAACACATAAGCCTTCCAAATTATAAACATTTCTCTCACCAGCCTATAAAAATCATTAAACATTATTACAATTCAACTGGAAGTCAGCCTTTGGGTATTAAAATCCCCTATCCTTATTTTCTCACTATCCTCGGTGCAACGCATTTATATAACAGCCACAGGATTTTCAAAAATATTCAAAAAGATGTGGGTATTCTGCCCGCATAACATCTTCATGCTCCCAAGTTGTGTCCTCAGGACCATAGCAAGTCCATTGGACTTTTACAAGCCATATGGATCGATTTCAGAGATGTTTGATTTTCCAGTCTAGAATGCATACCGGATGCACTTGAAAAGCTCTTTTTTTCTCCACCTGAAGAACATTCCAATTAATAACATGATTAAAATTGGGTATATTTCTTAAGGAATGATACATGGAATTCATTATGTATAGAAATATATCCAGGAAATGCAAGAATATAAGATACTGGTCCAATCCTCTCTAGGATTTCAAATGGCCCACAATATTTGGGTGCCACCTTGGAACAGTTTCCCAACTTTAGGGAACTTTTGTTGGCCTTCACCTTCAAGAAAACATGATCACCCACTTTAAATTCCCTGTGATTTTTGTTCTTGTCAGCATATCTTTTCTCCCTATATTGGGCAACTTTGAAATTATTTTTAATCTTTATCATTTTCTCTTGCATTTATCTGAGCAAATCTGGCCAAATCACTGCTCTATATGTTGGGTTGTCCCAGCTTACTCGTGTGTTTCACTTTCTTCCATAAAGTGCCTCAAATGGGCTCATCTTTAGTGATGCCTGATACCCATTGTTGTAGGAAAATTCTACCAATTGTGGATAATCTTTCCATTTATATTGTTTTTCCATCACGTACATCCTTAGAATATCTTCTATCACTTGATTCACCATTTTTTTCCCATCAGATTCAGGATGATAAGTTGTGTTGAAGTTCAGATTTCTTCTGAACCCTTTGAATAACCCCTTCCAAATCTTTGAGGTAAAATTTGGGTATTTTTCAGACACAATTGTCTTGGGTATTCCATATAGGCATGTTACTTCCCTCATATGTATATAAGCAACATTGGTTTCCTTGTGAGTAACCTTCATAGGAATGAAATGGGAAACTTTAGTAAGCTTGTCCACCACCACCATGATATCATCATGTTAATTGCTTGTTTTGGGAAATTGGGTGATGAAATCCATTATCACCACTTCCCACTTCCATTCAGGAATGGCCAATGGCTGCAACAACCTAGCTAGGTGTCTGTGCTCAACCTTGAATTTTCGACACTCCAAACATTTTGCAATGTACTCAACAATCTCCTTCTTCATGTATGGATAATAATATTGGCTCTTGAATGTTGAAACTATTTTCTGATATCCTAGGTGTCCAACATAAGGTACGTTATGCATCTCTTTTAATATCATACTCCTCAATTTAGGATAATTGGGTACATAAATTATGTTCTTGTACATGAGAACTCCATCAATTCCCAATTCATGATATCCAAATTTTTGTTTCATTTTACCGTGCTGTAATTTTGCTACCAGCTCCATGTACTACAAATCAGCTTTTGTAGCCTCAGAAATTTTTCCTTTAAGGTCAGTTTGATACATTCTAATTGTTTTACAATGCATTTCATGCACTCTCCTGTTGAGTGCATCATCCACCTTGTTCTCTTTTCCCTTAATGTGCTTAATATCAAAGTAATACTCACAAAGGAATTCCAACCATCTGCTCTGCCTGACACTCAAAGTTGGTTGATCAAACAAGTATTTCAAGCCATTATGGTCTTTCCTTAGATCAAACCTATTTCCCATGAGGTAGTTCCTCCACTTCTTCAAGGCATGCACTATGGATTCCAACTCCAAATCATTAGTGCCATAGAGCCTTTCATGCTCTTTCAATTTTCTGGACTCGAAACATATCACAAACTCGTTCTAACCGAAGACTCCACCAAGTCCTTCTTTGCAAGCATCTATGAAAACCATAAAATATTCATTCAGATCATCAATCCTAAAAATTGGACCACTATTAAAAACTACTTCAATTGTTGTAAACTCTTTTCACACTATATTGTCCATTGAAACTTCACCCCCTTCCTTTGCAAGGAAGTTATTGGGTGAGCAACTCTAGAAAACCATGCAATGAATCTTTTGTAGTATCTAGCTAGACCCATGAAGGATCTGACTTATGTGACATTCCAAGTTTTTTTCCACCTTTTAATGGCCTCAATATTTTCAGGGTGCATTGTTATCCCTTTTTCGGATATGATATGCCCCAAATAGTGGATTATGTTTTGATAAAATGAGCACTTGCTGAATTTGGCATACAATTGATGCTCTCTTAACACTTGTAAAACCATCCTCAAATTTTTCTCATGTTATTCCTTTGAATTTGAATACACAAGGATTTCATCCAAAAAGACAATCACAAACTTGTCTAAGTATTCTAGAAAACACTATTCATTAAGCACTCGAAAACAACTGGTGCATTTGATAACCCAAATGACACCACTATGAGTTCGTAGTGACCATACCATGTCCTCAAGGCAGTATTGATGACGTTTTCATCTTTGATCCTTACTTGATTTTATCCTGACCTGAGATCAATATTATAGAATATCTTTTCATCTTAATTGATCAGAGAGATCATTGATCCTTGGCAAAGGATACTTGTTCTTTATAGTCACTTTGTTCAATTGTCAGAAATTGATTCACAATCTCAATGTCCCATATTTCTTCTTCTAACAATACTGGGGCACCATAAGGTGACAGACTTGGGCGTATATACCCCTTCTTCAAAATATCTTCAATCTTCCTTAGCAACTTCTTCATCTCAAGTGTACTCATTCTGTAGGGAGTATTTAATATTCAAGTTTCTCTAGGCATCAAATTTATAGAGAAATCAATATATCTCTCTTTAGGGGTAGTCCTGGTATCTCCTTTAACACATCCTAAAAATATTTCAAGGATGATTGATCCTCCATATTTGGCACCTTATCCTTAGGTGCTTACTCCATATGAGATGCAAATATTTGAAATCCCTTCTTGTAACACTTCTTTAGCTACATTGTTGAGATCTCTTGGATAGTAACTTCCCTAGGAATTACTTGGACTACTCTTGGGTTCCCTTCCTCATCCAAGAAAGTAAATATATTTTTATCATAGTCTAATATGGCATGGTGTTGTTCCAACCAATCCATACCAATTAGATAGTCATATGAACCCAATGGCGAGAGTT
>JASDQU010501055.1:64603-84605 GCA_032191745.1 Picea mariana | reverse complement strand
ATAAGCCTTACACACTTAAATGGATAAGCAATCATCATCAGATGCACATAACAATGCAGTGCACAATTAAATTTGCATTTTCAGATAAGTATGTGGATGAAGTAACTTGTGATGTAGTGTCGTTAAAAGAATGTGGAATGGTGTTAGGTAGTCCGTACTTGTATGATCGTAAGGAAATCTTCTACAGAACAAAGAATCAGTATCAATTCACTAAAGAAGGTCATGATTATGTGGTGCATGCTCATCATGTTAAAGCAAGTAAAACACTTCAAACAATGGAACACTTAACGAAGGTAGTGCAAGTAAGCAAAAAACCACTAATTGTTTCAAATGAACTAATAGATCTTAAGCAAGAACAAGATATGGTTGTTGAATGGAAAATCAATCATAAATTTCTTCAAGATAAACTCATGCCATGCAAATACTTCGAGTATATCAGTTCAATTGCAGTCGTCTTTCTGATGTTATCATTAGAAATGTTTTCTACATGGATGATAGTGGCTTCAGTAAGATGTAACGGGGTTGCAATGGCTAACAATGTACTTTCAGTTGTCATAATTGTATTACAGTTGATCTTGATGAGACAGGTGCACAGGACAGAGTTCAGAGATAGAGGACATGTCGGGTGGCCTATCCCGAGCTTGTTGACTGGTCAGTAACCTTTTGGGGACCAAAAGGTATTTTTGTGAGGAGGTGTGATCCAAAATCGGATCCAGAAGCCTGATAGGGCTTGAAAAATGCTCAAAAATGAAAGTGCTCGGAATGCGACAAAACATGTTCCATTGCGTCCGTCTCGTCTTCCTGATTCCAGTGGTATATTTACTTTGTCAAATGGAGTCTGTATGGATAAGATATCGCGTTCTGTCCGAAAAGTCAAACAGGGAAAAAAGGGGATGACTGTACAGTCTTTACAGTCCACGTGGCATGTTCGTACAGCTGACGTGGCATGTCCATACAGCTGATGTGGAAGTATCAGATTGTGACACGTGACAGCCTGGGATGACGACATGTGGCAGCACCGGGAGGCGACACGTGGTAGGCGGATTTGGCCGATTTGGCATACAGTTGGACCAGTACTAAGGTGACACATGTCACCACTGACAGGGTGACACGTGGCAGGCTGACATCAACAGATGATGTGGCAGGATGACAGGGCATACAGCAGGATAACGCAGCAGGTCGACATGGCAGTACAGCAGATGACTCGACAGTTTGACGTGGGTGAATCACAGATTGACACGTGGCATGCTCTGATTGGTTGGTAAGGGTGCCTTGTGGCCCACTCAAGGGCTGCCACGTGGCACCCCATTATTGGTTGTTGGGTTGTTCTATGTAAAATATTGTTTGGAGTCGTCGAGGGTCGAACCCACGACCTCCTGGCAGGCAACGGACTATGAAAGTTGGGCTAGCCACTTGGCCGTCGGGTAGTTCTTGTTACCCGTTCGGCATAAAACATATTTAAGTTTAAATAAAGGTTTGGCCGGTGGAAAAAAGTGCCAAGGCTTGGCCCCAGCCCTCGACGTGAATGAAAACACCATGCGACCACATCCAGAACCGGGGGCTTACTCCAATGAGTGCGCGGGGGAGGTTGTAACTGTGGCCATATGGCCCGATTCGTGGGCAATAAAACTAGGAGCTGAACCGGTTTGGGCACGGGTTATTTGTTAACAGTTGGGTCATGGCCATAATGCCTACGTATATGCCAACAGAATCAGGGGTCTATTCCTATGTAACAGCGTGGGGGTTTAAAACGAACATCCATGGGTTCCATGCATTGCCACGAGACCAGAGTTAGGGGCATGGGGGGGGCTAGTGCGTAGCCTATGGGCTCGCTCTCAGCCCAAAATAACCCATGTGACCGAGTTAAAGGGGCGCATGCAATGAAAAGGGGCTTGCACCCAACAACTATGCAAAAGTGGGTTTTATGCAACAAAATTTGTTTTTTTTTAATTTAATTATGCCTAATATTAGTAGATTTCTTCCATTTTTGGGGGATATTGGGCATTTTTGGAGGCCAGATTCTTGGAGGAAGTTGGGGATGAGAAACCAACTCCAAGGCTATATAAACCAGGCCTGTTTGAGGCCATAGACAGTCATTCAGAGCAGAGTTATGCTGAAGGAAATCCAAGCCAAAGTCAGTTTGATGCAGAGAAGCCTTTGAGGTGGAGACGCTGTCGGATCGTTTCTGGGAGGTTGGAGCATCAGTTTTGCATGTCGTTTTCTTTGAAGGGTTCTAGTTATCTGGGAGAACAAGACCAGATCAGTCTTGTAGCCATTTGGCATTGTAGAGATGTAATTTTGAGCACTTGAACAAAAATAAAGAAGCCTCCCCCACAAAGAAAAGGCCCGGAGACGTAGGCAAAAGTTGTTTCGAACTCCGTTATCAACCTGCATTTTTATGGTTTGCTGTCTATTATTCATTTCAGATCTGCATGTGTGTATTTGACGATGATAATTCCTTTTCTTTCCTCATTCTTTCACTAAATTTTCAAATGGTTAATTAATACATGCAAGATTGAAACTCAACCATAGTCATTTAAAAGATCCTACGGATCAACCATTTTCTCTAAGGTGTAAGTATTATTTCTCCCATCATGAATGACATTCCTATCAAACTACCATGGTCTCCCCAGCAAAATATGAAAAACATCTATAGGAATTACATCAGACAAAATCTCATCTTTATAACCTCCTATTTTAAATTCAACTTTGCATTCTTCACTTACCATTACTTGATGTCCTTTATGGAACCATAATACTTTATATGGGTTTGGGTGTGCATTTTTCTCCATCTCTAACTTCTCCACCATATATGTAGTTACTAAATTATCAGTACTCCCACTGTCTAAAATCATCTTGAAAACTTTGTCCTTTTTTTTACAAGCAATCCTAAACAACCTCGTTCATTGAACTAAGTCTTCTGTTTGCTTCTCTGGATTTATAAGAAATTTAATCATCATAAGGTTATGTCCTCCTTTTGTTGCTTCTTCTTCCACATTATTCTAGGCTTCAGAAATGTGTGTTTCTCCTACCCCTTCTTTCTTCATCTTGGGGCATTCCTAAGACATGTATCCTATCTTTCCACAGGCATAACATTTGACTTCATATCCTCTACCTCTTCCCCTTCCTCGAGGAAAAGAATTTCTTCCACCAAAAGTTCCTCTTCGAGAACTTCCTCCCCTTTCAAAGTTACCATATGATTTCTCAGTCTCATCCCTAATTTATTGTGCCTTCTCATGGACAACTTCTTTACCTCTATTTGATCTTCTTTCTCTACTTTGTTGACTCTGTTTCCTAGCCAACTTTTCTTCTTCCTTTAGTGAAATATGATAAGAATCCTCCATTTTCCTTACAACCGTCATGCTTATCTCATCCTAGATTTCATACCTCAAGCCATTTTTATACCTGACAACGTTTTCATCATATTTCTCCCTTTTTCTAGCCCTAATATTCAGCCTATAAAATTATTTTATGTACTCTTTCACTGTCATACCCTTCTATCTCAGGTTCTACAACTTCCTCAACAGATTTATCTGATAATCCTTAGGTATCAATTTATCCTTCAGTTTGGCTACCACTCTATCCCAATTATTTATCTTTTGTTTTCCTTTTCTCCTCCTATCTGCCTGCATTTCATCCCACCGCAATGTTGCATGTCCCTTTAATCTGGTGACAACATGTCTCACCTTATTCCTTTCATCGACATATTCATAGTCAAAATACTTTTCCATGTACCTTATCCAGTCCAATAGCTCTTCATCATCCAGGTTTCCTTCAAACATTGGGATGTCTATCTTTTCTCTATCTCCCAACTTCACAATAGCTTTCAATAAGTTTCCTTCAGCCACATATTCCCCTATAGCTTTTTCAAATTTTATTTCTTCTCTCTTTGCATCATTGACGTCTCTAGTGGTAAGTGTTCTCCTTTGCATTTCATCCATCGCTTATAATCTTGCATGAAGATATCTCATTTATCTTCCTACAACACTATTTACTATAGGTGGCTCTACGCATATCCTCAGAGGCATTGTTTCAACTGTTTCTAACATACATAGTAGAACTTCAAGATTTCTCAGTCTTTGATACCACTTGGTGTAAACCCCCCTTATCTCCAAAGTGCTTCACGACCTCTCGATCTAGGATCTTCACAATACTAAGAAAAATTATCTCTTCGGGTCTTCACTAACCCTAGAACAATTCACTTAGGCACCATGTTCCTTTGAAAATGAATTCAGCACCAATCTGTTGTTTCTGGAGGAAATCACATATGACCTCGGGCTGTGACCCTAGGCTTAACTCCTTAAGCGCTTCATCCTTCAACAATTTTGATTGCAGCCTCTGCCAATTATTTCAAACTCTGAACCGTACATTCCTCTGAACAAGATATACGACTCTCTTCGTTCAAACAACCAATGGTCGTGATACCTTTGGACTTCGAATTTCGGTAATTTTTAACACACTCATTCCCACAACTCCTAATCCCCGAATTGGAAAATTATATCCACACATGGATATCAACGGTCCTCCTTAAACAATGATCAAWTGATTAKATCGCACCCTTATCCCACTTTRKAATTTCGTGTTTCGACCTTTTTAACAACGAATTCACCTCTTTCTCCCGAATCGTGAACCACGAATTTTCCCTAGACGATCAATGGATATGATTTCTTCGTGGCTTAGTGCTTCAGAGGTTTTTACCCTCTACACTTCAAATATTTTGATTTGCAAATTTCTGAAGGGCCCTTGCGACTAACCAGTGCGTGAATTCTCCAAGATCTAATGGTGAGGAGTGATTCAACTCTTCCTGGGTGAATCTTGATCCTTTATCTTGTCAAACCTTTGAAAATTATTTATTCGTGAAGGATTTCTTTCAAAAATCTTATGTACTTGTCCTTTCTTCGAAATTTTGAAATCCTATAAGGATTTGTAGAAATGTTAATACAGATTATGTATTGTTTGGATTCTCTTTATCTAACAATTATGTGCCACTTTTAAATACAAAATCGCTTATACTAATATTCTTACGGAATTTGAAACACAATCGCCAATTGCAATATCAAGAAGAAAGATCAATCGCACATAACACAATTGTTTTAATGGGAAATAATAAAGCTAAAAACCCCACTATCATATATTATGTATGTCATGGATCATGAAGCAATATCATACAAAACTCTAATCCAAGAGCTCTCAGTACAATACAATCATCTCACACTGTCATACAAAAATCAGCAAATACATGTGCCAATTCTCTGCCTCCAGACAACCTACCTCCTCTGTGCAATCCCTACAATGAAAACCTAGAAAATGAATTCAAATTCCTCTTGCCTAGGATGTGCATTGCTAATGGGCACATCCACTATGTGTGTGATTGCATGAGTGCACTTCACTCAAATCAAAATTGATAGCCAAACTATCCCTTTCACCTGTTATCTCAACTATGTTTCCATTATATCTAGCATGCATGTAGTTAACAATGGTAAATATTCAGTTGCATGTGAGTTCAATGATTGTGAATTAATCAATAATTAATTCACTAAACTCTCACTAGTGTAAGTTCAGTTACAACTAGTACAACTGAGCTTAACTCACTTAACTGAGTTAAACTACTTTACAACTCACATAACTACACTTGTAACTCTGTTACAACTTCAAGTCAATTATTTACAAGTAATTCGACTTCCATGTCCCACCAGTCAACCTTTGAACTCGTATTTCCTATAGCTAATTGATTTTGTATTTCAGTTAACTATTTCAAGTAATTATGAGATAATAGATTAATATTTATTGTCCAATTTATTTAAGGGAAAAATAAATTAGAAACACATTTCTTGTTGTCTTTTCAACACTCCTCTAAATAAGAAAGGGATTATCCTTCACCCCAATCCTGTCTCTATGGTATTAAATTTTTTTTCTAGTGAGTTCCTTCTTCAGAATGTCTACATTCCATAGAAATGTACTGAAGCAACTATTAGAATATAGAAGATGGTGTGCTCGTTTTACCATTGACGATACCCTCGTCACCCAACCATAGGTCGAAGCCACCCTTCGAGCACCTTAACCTTGACTGAGAATTTATCCAGAAGAAAACACTAGGCTAGATATCCAAACAAAGGGTAGTGCACCTTTCCCAAGGATTGTGCATCACAAAAATCTGATAAGATTGTCCAAAACCTAGCCAAGAGATAGTCCAAGCCAAAACTGAAACTGCTAGCTGCAGTAGCTTCACCTGTAGCTCTCCTCCACATGTGCACACCAAACTGGGAACTATAGTGCGCACCAACCAGAAACTGCAATTCTGAGATGTGTCAAAATGAGAACTGGCGCCCTGTATTTATACTAGTTCTGCCAGACTTGCTGGGGCCGATTTCTGCTTATGGATATGTGTTTGTTCAAAATATTATTATTATTTATGGCCGACTTCTTCTCTTGGAGGCTAACAACCTAATATAAATTATATTCTTGAGCCGACAAGACTTCTAGGGTTATTAGCCAGCTCATTAGGGTTTACTATTGCTTTCCAGAGTCTTCTATTCTCGTAAGGTTTACACGTGGAGGTAAATACCTCCCACAACTACCATAATATTAACACTCCCTCCTATCTAGGGAGGTATTACAAGTAATGGTATTGAGCACAAAAACATACCATTTACCCGGTAGCATCAATATAGTCGTCTAGACTATTTCATGACTAGATCATGAGCATCACCATCACCATCAGCTGCATCATCTCTCGAAACCATACTTCATCTTAGTAATTAGACATGATGTTGGATAAGTCACTCACACCATAGAGTGATACAAGAGCCACTCTTATAATCTATTAGAGTAAATGCTCTGAACCAATTTCCATCTGGAAAATCTTTGTTCATCATTCATCTGGATGGTGATTATTTCCAATAAACTGTTGATAGTCTTCAAGGAAGTTAGAACAAAAATAGAACAAAACTGTGTCTATCCATAGTAGTACATAACTACAATCTAGTGGTTTACTACCACACCAAGTAACACACAAGTACTTGATCAACAATGTATAGTTACGAATAGTGGAACATATCTACCACAATAGTCTTCATCTACAGTCATATAGTCTTCATAACAAACATCTAATAGCAGCCTGCATGGAAACAATGTTACGATGTATACTGAATTATTTGGGCCAATATTTCACTCACATCTGTGAGCTCTGAAAGAATAGTTGCCTCACAAATAGTGGAACATATCAACCACAGTAGTCTATATCTACTATCTTCATAACAAACATCTGATAGCAACCTGCACAGAAACAATGTTATGATATAAACTGATTTGTGTGGGCCAATATTTCACTCACGTCTGTGAGATTTGAAATAATATCTGCTCTCATCAGCAATGGGCTATCTACCCTATTCTTCTCAAACAAGGAAGAAGGATTGTTTCTGATTTCTGAGCATGGACCATTCCTCACCCTGGGCCATTCTTCCTACACTAGTCAACGTGCACCCTCGACAAAATGTATAAACCCTAAGGAATGTCTGAGTTTGGACCATTCCTCACCTTGGGCCATTCCTCCTACACTAATCAAAGTGATCCCTGGAAAGAATGTATAAACCCTAAGGAATGTATGAGTCTGGACCATTCCTCACCCTGGGCCATTCCTCCTACACTAATCAAAGTGTGCCCTTTAGAGAATGTATAACCCTAAGGAATTTTCGTCCCTAATTGTTGATCCTGGACCATTCCCCACCCTGGACCATTCCTCCTACACTAACCAAAGTGCACCCTGGAGAGAATGTATAAACCCTAAGGAATGAATGTCTGGACCATTTTCTCCATTAACAACAAAAGGAAAAGAATTTCCTGCATCAACCTCCAAAACATATCTTTCCTTATGTTAACCACAATGAGAAATCATTGTCCGGTGAGGTAGACTAGTCTTCTTGAGAAACCCTCAAGAAGAGAGACTTCCCTAGAACACTCCCCATGTTAACCACAATGGGAAGTCGCTATCTATGATACATCAATAATCATACTAATTCCCATGTTAACCACAATGGAAAGTGACTATCCATCAGAAGTCTCAATCCACTTTCCGAACAAGAAAGCATCTGTCCAAGATGGACTATTTTTCAATTTTAAAGATGAATGTCTTCAATAATGTTTTTCATTGCTCCATCCTAACTTGGAGAGTCATTTCTTCCTTTTTCAATAAGAGGGAAGTTGTTTCCATGATCTCTAGCTTGAGTATGCAAACTCTTTCATCTTGGATAGAAGCTTTACCAAAATGTCTGCTTATCTTCTCATCTATGGAGATATGTATTGGAGAGATCATTTTCTCCTTTCTGGACTTCATCATGGATAATGTAAAGCTTGATTTCGATTGTACTTTAATCTGGAACACTGTGAAGGCTTCATGTAGATCTGAACAATTGAGTATATCATAGTTGGAAAACTAGAACATATCCATGTGGTACTTCTTATGTCATCATGAGATCTGATCTACTGAGTAATCATCTTGATGTTATAGGGAATATTCACCATGCTTCTGTTGTACACTGGAGGTTCATCCACCAAGTTATCTTCATCTATTTGAATACAAGGGTCTCTTTCTGGTATGCCTCAAATTCTTGAGATTTCTCTTCATATGCTCTTTATTCAATTTTCTCTGGAGAACATTCTTTGCATTCGTTTGATGTAGAAGTCCAACTCATGGATGTTGTGGATGATATAATGACTTATGTAGAGATAAGTCTGGTTTACTGGAACAAGTAATCATCATAGTCTTCTCCCTCCATCTGGGAGAAACTCTGGTTCTGTATCTCTCCATGCTTTCATTCATAAGTCTTCCATACACTGTTTTTTCATCACGACTTTCAGTTCTTCTGCTTGATTGATTTTCGTGATTTCATATCAGGCTGGCAATCTTATGATTCTTGATACAATGACTAGTTGTTCTGGTTTCTCTTTCTTTCTTGGAATCCTCATGTTCTTCTTTATGTTTTTCTTTAGCTCTTGGGTCCATGGAGTTTCTTATATATTCCATGCCCTATAGATTCCACTTCTTCTTTTCATCACAGGATCATGGATCTGGATGGAGAAACAAGGATACTTTAAGGCTTCTTTTCAAATAATTCTTCGTCTGTGGTTGAACTGAACACGTACTATCTTTTATGAATGCTACCATGGATATATATATTTCATCATCTTCAATGGATCATGGGATTAGCTCCCTCCTAACCCTTTCTTCATGTAAGAGTGCATATAATCATCTCCCTCCATCTAACGGAATCCATGCTTCCATCTACATCCTTATTGTCTTCTGGAATATATAATTGACTCTCTTGTATAATAGAGTCCATGCTTCCATCTGCATCCTTATTGTCTTCTGCAATGTATAATTGGCTCTCTTACTTCTGTATTGTTGTCTTCTACAAAGAGTCATCAATCCTTTTCCAATTTCCTCTTGATTGCTTACTTCTTCTAAGTCTCTTCATGATTCATTCAGCTTAATAGATTCCACATGATTTGTATCTCATATTTTCATGTGTATTATCTAATGATATCCATTTCCATCTTGTTTGTTCTTCCATAGGTATAGTTATTCTTGGAACACATTATAGATATACAAGATATGTACAGAGACGATGCAAACAAGATATGTACAAGAAATAAGAAGAGTGGTGTTACCTTTTAGAAGAAGAAGTCTCTTCCANTTTGTAGTGACCATACTTTTGATAGTTGAAGCATTGTACTTTTGAAATGTCTTTCTCTTGATTTGGCTTCCTCCTTGAACCAAACTTCCTTTTGTTCCTAAATTTCTTGAATCTTGTTGTGAAGGCTTGATCATCGTTCTTCTTTTGGGGTTTCTCTTTTACATTTATCCTTGATTCTTCTTGAGCACATTAAGTCCAAAGTTCTTCAAATGTCGGGTACTCCTTCCTTGTGTTCATGCTTGAAGCAAATGCATCCCATGTCTTGGGAAGACCATTGAGTACTGTGTTCACCAATTCCTTCTATGAAGTGATCTCTTCAATAGCTTGTAGTTCATCTCTTAACTGGGATATTCTTACAAAGTATGATGTTATTTTGTCATCATCATTCATCTTCATGTCACAGAGCTCATTATTCAGACTCATAACTTGTCCAATGTTTCTGACTGAGAAGAGATTTGTTATGGCATCATACATCTTCTTCAATGAGTCAAGATGGGAGATATAGGGTATCAAGTGGTATTTTATGGAATCCACTATGATACTCATGACATTGATGTTAACATCTTTGAACTTCTCCATAGCAGCAACGTTCTGTGGTTCCTTCTCTTCTCTTTCTTCAAACTCTGTCTTCACGATCTTTCCTTTCACAATATCCAGTACTTTATTCTTGGCAAGGATGAGGTCAATCCTTGTCTTCCATTCTCTAAAGTTATAGGCTCCATCTAACTTGTTCTTAGACTTCATAGAGTTAGTCATGGCTGCTTGAGTTGGTCAAACCCTAGATTTGACCAGAAATTCAAACTTGACGTCTTGGCTTGCTGAAAGTATCAGGAGAAGCATTAGGCTAGAGCGCACTGATATGTCTAGAGATTAGGTCAATCCATTCAATTAAGGTGCCTCAACAAGAGGTTTAGGGTTTCTACAACTGCTCCTGCTAGTCGCCCTAGCGACAGTGTCTTGGGAGTTACTTCTGCTAGTAACCCTAGCGGCAGTTCCTCAACGAGCTCAATATCCTAGTGGTTATGTTTCCTTCCAGAGTTTAGACTTAATGAAGGAGGTGTGGGCCCATAACCTGTTAGAATATAGAATATGGTGTGCTCGTTTTACCATTGATGATACCCTCATCACCCAACCATATGTCGAAGCCACCCTCCAAGCACCTTAACCTTGACTGAGAATTTCTCCAAAAGAAAAACCTAGGCTAGATAGCCAAACAAACGGTAGCACACCTTTCCCAAGGATAGCTCATCACAAAAAGATGATCAGATAGTCCAAACCCTAGCCAAGAGATAGTCCAAGCCAACACTGGAACTGTTAGCTGCAGCAGCTGCACCTGCAGCTCTCCTCCACATGTGCACACCAAACTAGGAATTGTAGTGCGCACCAATTGGGAACTACAATTCTGAGATGTGTCAAAATGAGAACTAGAACCCTGTATTTATATTGGTTCTGCCAGACTTGTTGGGGCATACTTCTCCTTCTAGATATGTGTCTGTTCAATATATTATTATTATTTATGGTCGAATTCTTCTCTTGGATGCTAATAACCTAATATAAATTATATTCTTGAGTTGACAAGACTTCTAGGGTTATTAGCCAAGTCAGTATGGTTTACTCTTTCTTTTCGAAGTCTTTTATTCTCGTCGGGTTCACACGTGGAGATAAATACCTCCCGCAACTACCATAATATTAACAACAACATGATCTTTTGCTGCACACAATATCTAAGATGATGATACCATATATCTATATGCTTAGATCTATCATGAAACACATGATTAATAGAGAGTTTAATGTAACTCTAATTATCACAATGAATCATTGTTAGATCTAAATGAGAACCAAACAAGCCAACCAAGATATTTCTCATCCAGATAGCCTCACATGTAGCTTGACTCACTGCCATGTATTCCACTTCTGTTGAACTGAGTGCCACAGATCTTTGTTTTCTGTTGTACCAAGAAATAGTTGTAGACCTGATACTAAAGATCCCCCCTGATGTGCTCTTTCTGTCTGTTGGGTTGTCCGCCCAATCTACTTCCGTGAAGCCATGAAAATTCACCTCATTCGTCTGTATTTACCATAATGCATACTCATATGTGCCCCTCAGGTATCTCAGGACATGCTTTCTTTCCTTCCAAAATAGCATGTTAGGCTTAAACATTGCTTGACTCAGCTAGTTAACCGCATAGAAAATGTTTCGTCTCGTGTTCACTAGATACATTAGTGAACCCACTAACTATCAATAGAATGTAGCATTCACTACCTCTCCATAAGTATCATCTTCTTTCCTCCAGTTTCCTAGAAGAGGAGTATCCATGGGTTTGAAACCCTCCATCTGAAACTTACCCAATATCTCCCTTGCATACTTGCCTTGAGACACAAAAAGTTCACCATCTTGCTGCCATATTTCCAATCCAAGGAAATAATGAAGAAGGCCCAAATCCTTCATCTTGAACTCCTTTGCAAGTTCCTCCTTGTATGAGTGTATCAATTGCTCATCACTAGTCAATATTAAATCATCAACATAAAGAAAAATGCTTAAAATCTTACCCTCCACCACAATTTGGTATAGGTTTGCATCTGCTTCACTTTTGGTGAAGCCCAGTCTAGTGCAATAGTTGTCTATATGAGTGTACCAAGCATGGGGTGCTTGCTTCATCCTATACAATTCTCTCTTGAGTCTACACACATGTGACTCCTTGTCAAAGGTATCAAAACCTTCTGGCTTCTCAATGTACACTTCTTCCTCAATGATCCCATTGAGAAACACAATTTTTACATCCATCTGATGAATGTGCCAGCCCATCTACGCTGAGAGTGAAAACATGGATCTTATGGAAGAGTACCTTGCAACAGGTGCAAAGGTATCATCATAATCTATCCCCTCAATCTATGAGAAGCCCTGAGCCACAAACATAGCCTTGTATTTCTCCACACTCCCATCAGTAGCTTTTTTTACCTTGTAGATCCATCTCGAACCTACCACTGATTTTTCGACCGATCTTGGGACAATTTCCCATGCACTGTTTTTGAAAATGGAGTCATACTCCACCATAGCATCAAACCAAGTGGGATCCTTCACTTCTTCCTGAAAGGAAGATGGTTTAGTCACAATGCATTTTCTCATGAGATCCATGTATCCAGTAAATCGATCAAGAGACTGTCTCTGTCTGTGTTGGGAAGTAGGGGCTCCTACATTATGTGCAACATCTAGTCTCAATCCATCAACTTCCATGGTGCTCTTTCTACCATTTATGATGGATTCCTTTTCTTTAGTGATTTCATCCACTCCATGAACCTACTCATGTTGATGATCCACATCTTGAGACTCATCTTTGGGAAACACCAGTTCCTCCTTGGCATGCAAGTCTAGCTCCCTCTCAAGCGACAACCGCATGGATTTTCCCTCATCGAATTTTATATCTCATCACATAACAGTCATCTTAATGTTAGGAAAATACACACGATAATTATGGGGTGTTTCCGTGTACCCCAGAAATATCCCAACTTCAACAGTTGGTTCTAGCTTCTTCCTGGAATCCTTGGTCACATGCACATAAACAGATGAGCCAAAAATATTAAAATGAGAAACATTAGGTTTCTTACCAGTGAAAGCTTCTTCAGTTGTACTCATGCCAAGTACTCTATGAGGAAAATGGTTTTTCACATAAACCATAGTGTTGCATGCTTCCTCCCACAAATGCATTGGTAGGCCCTGATCATGCAACATCTCTCATGGTGCACCCACGATCATTCTATTCTTCCTCTCCGTGACCCCATTTTGTTGTGGGTTATGAGGCACTATGAGTTCTCTTTGAATTCATTCTTTGCTACAGAAGTCTTTGAATTTGTTAGAGATTTATTCTCCACCATTATCACTCCTTAGAGCCTTCAATTGATTCCCCAACTCTTTCTCCACTAATGCTTTAAACTCACAGAACTTTGAGAATGTTTGATCCTTCTTTTCCATGAAAAAGATCCAGCATTTATGATAAAAATAATCAACAAAAATAACATAATAATTATGTTTGTTGTTTAAGAAACCGAGAATGGTCCACACACTTCTGTGTGAACTCTCTCCAGGATCACCGAAGCATGGTCCTCCTTTTCATGAATGGTGGAATGTACATAATTCCCCATGGTGAAACCCTTGCACTGATCTATCTGAGAAAGTGTTCCCATTGGAATTCTAGTAGATATTTGTTGCATGATCTTCAAGGCTCCATGATGAAGATGGCCCAATCATCTATTCCATAATTCACCCTAATCCTGGATCACCTCTTTTTTTTCCTTTCCCATCATGGTAGCGCAACCATCTACTTCCAACATGTAGATATTTTTAACTCGAATCCCTATCCTCTTGACTTGACCCATTATTTTATGTCACAAAAAATATTTTCCACCACTGAAAACAATGTTATAGCCTGTGTCCTCCAACATTGCAGCTAAGACCAGGTTTTTGTTCAGACCTGGTACATGCATAACATTTTTCAATTGAAATGGTTTATCTGACTCTCTCTAAAAGGCAATGGTACCAATGATAGTCACACTGTATTGTCCATCATTGCCCATCTCTATATGAATTTTGAGATCTCTCTCCTCCAAGTCACTAAAAAGATCTTTATCTCCCGTCATGTGGAAGGAAGCGACACTATCCAAATACCACACTGATCCCAATGCACTTGAAGCCATGCATGTGATAAAAAGGAAGTCAAGTTCAAATTGCAAGGAAAGAGCCTCGCCAACTACAGCTCCAACAACCTTCTTGTTCTTCTTCTTCTACGGATAGTTAATAGTGAGATGCACATGTTCATGACAATGAAAACACTTCACTTTGGAAAAATCAAACTTCTTTCCTTTAGACTTAGATTTTGAATGAAATTTATTCCCCTTCCCTCTCCTTGCATTGGAAGCCAAATCATAATCCTCTTCATCATCATTCTTTGATGAAGATCCATCTCTGGTGTTCCGCCTAAACTCATCATGCACTAGATCCAACCATAGTCATTCCCAATCTCATAATTTTCCCCTTCCATTGACAGAGTCTTGATAACTATGCCAACTCTTGGGAAGTCCTAGGAGAGGCAATCTCACCAAATCATCATCAACGACTATTATTCCCACACTCCCCATCTCATCTCGACATTGGAAAAACTTTGTGAGATATTTTGGAATGGAGTCACCCTTCTCCATCTTGATCTTCCTAAGTTTATCTTTGAGCACCAACTTCCTATGGTCGTTGATGTTTTTGAATAGATCCGTCAAATTATTCCACATTGCATATGGTGTGACTTTACCATGGAGGCTTGAGACAATGTTGTCTCCTACTCCCTCCAACAAGATCCTCCTCACCTTTTCCACTTTATTTTTCCATGCATCAAGATTTGTAGCATCTGTCTTAGGAATATATTTGTCAATGAATTACTTCAAGCCATTGTCTTCGAGTAATTACTCCATCCTGTATTTCTAAGAAATGTAGTTCAAGCTTCCCTTGATTTCATATTCTAACCTCAAGCCATTGAAATCCATTTCGATCTTGAATCAACTGTAGCACCAAGAATGTCTTTCTGCAAATTTGAATTCTATCTAGTCACAAACTCAACTTCTGCAATCTTCTGTTCTCTGATACAATGTAGTAATTTCAATACAAATTATGTATTTCTTGGATTCTCCTGATCTAACAATTATATGCCATTGTTAAATATAGAATCGCTTCTACTAATATTCTTTCGAAATTTAAAAAACAATTTCCAATTGCAATATCAAGAAAGATCAATCGCACATAACACAAATGTTTTATCGGGAAAGCATAAAGATAGAAACCCCACTATCATATATTATGTATATCATGTATCATGAAACAATCTCATACAAAACTCTAATCCAAGATCTCTCAGTACAATACAATTGTCTCACATTGTCATACAAAAATCAGCAAATGCACATTGCATGTGCCAATTCTCTACCTGCAAACAACCTGCCTCATCTACGCAATCCCTGTAATGAAAACCCCACAAATGAATTCAAATTCCTCTTGCATAGGCTGTGCATTTATCATGGGCACATCCACTGTTTGTGTTATTGCATGATTTCACTTCACTCAAATTACAACTTGTAGCCAAACTGTCCCTTTCACCTGTTATCTCAATTGGGTCTACATTGGATCTAACATGCATGTATTTAATACTGGTAAATATTCGGTTGCATGCGAGTTCACTGATTGTGAATTAGTTAATAATTAATTCATTGAACTCTCACTAGTGTAAGTTCATTTACAACTAGTACAACTGAGATTAACTCACTTAACTAAGTTAAACTACTTCACAACTCACATAACTACACTTATAACTCTGTTACAACTTCAAGTCACTTAGTTACAACTAATTAAACTTCCATGTCCCACCAATCAGCCTTTGAACTCAAATTTCCTACATCTAACGCATTTTCCATTTTAGTTAACTATTTCAAGTAATTATGAGATAATAGATTAATATTTATTAGACACACATTTCTTGTTGACTTTTCAACAGGATTTTCATCGCCACTTAGTCGATTCCAGGCCCTATGTACTCCTTGCAATAGACCCTTGCACTGTCTTATGAGAAACACCTGAGCGATTTCTCCAAAATTTTCTCCAATTCAAAGACTTCACATATGCACTCCTTGCGTTCGATATGCACACTATGGATACAAAATTTTCTTGCGATGTCTTCTAATCTTCGAGTCACAAAACTCTCTAACATGCACTCCTTACGTTCGGTATGCACTCCTTGCATAAACTTACATAAGAGAAACAATTGAAACTTTTTCAATCCTTCATGAATTCATTTAGTCATAGTAAAAATCATGCACTCACAAAACTCATAACAACAGAAAAAACTATAAGACAATATCAACACAGTATATTTGAATCAATTCTCCTATATTATATTCAATTCAAAAGAAAATAGTTACCCTCATGTCTCTTGCAGACACAATACCGTAAAAAATTGTCTAATAAAGTCTAAGGGAGTCAGTTCTCATCTCTTCTCCATCCTATATAAGTTCTACCACCTTGTGCTCTAGCGCTTACCTACTAACTAAATTAAATGCAAACTAATGAAAAATAAGGGATAATATCCTACACCTGTAATATCTTATAGTTGTGTAAGGATTTACAATGATCCGTCATTTCAAACGGTGGCATGATTTTACATACAATTAAATAACAACATGAAATTAAAAAAAAAGATCTCCACACTATTACCGAGTTGGTTAAGAGTTGGTTCGACACTTTCATTGTGTTGTGGTGTCAATTCGCTTTCTCCCTCACTTTCTGGGTTTGACAACGATGCTTCTGAAAAACTCCTCCATGTTCATTGGAGTTGGTTCCTTCCAAAACCAAATGGACATTCAACCCTATGATTCCATCTTCTTGGTTGTATACTACCTATGTATCCTCCATCACTCTACACTATGTGCTGACTCTGATCCGAAAACTATTAATTCTGCAAAAATGTGCAGCAAACAGAACTTTCTCAGGACAACTGTTCTTAATAATTTCATGAAAACATGAACCATTATAATTAATTAATATATATCAAACTTATTTTGTGTTGATTTCCTAATAAATTGACTGTTCAGATCCAATTTCTAGGTGAACGATTATTTTCCATTATTCAAAACCTTTACAATGCATGCTTCCATGCTCAATTTTGAGTTTTGAGAAGGAATTCATGGATACTTGAACAATTTGTCCCTTTCTTGTTCTTAAACCAAATTTAGGTTTCTATCCCCTTCCCTTCTACACCCAAATTCCTCTGACTAGGGGTTCTGACCCAGCAATAAAAACTAGGCGCTTAACCTGTGCTTCGAGCCTCTGGGATTTGGTGGTTTCCAAACTACAACACAAAAAATCCTCTGAACTGATGAAATGGTGAACTCGTGAAGGATAGTGGATCTTAAGTACACCTTCTCTTCTCGTATATATCGAAGTGTCAAACTATCGAATATCCTCTCCTTCCTCCATGTTTCATATCCCGACTAATGTTTAAGATTAACTATGGACCTCTGGTAATTATTGACTCACAACTCTTATGAAACTCAAATCTTCTAGAGTAATTCTTCTATGAACCTTTGGATATGGCACCACGCATCCTTTTTTATCAACGAATGAGATAGAATCCAACCTTAGGGCCTCCTGAAGTCCTCGTCCTGAATTATTTATTCCTAGAATCCTCTAGACCAAAGGATCTTCTATTGCGTGTGCCCTCCTGATGAACGGTGAGGATTTACTCTTCTTTTCAGAGCTTCGGGGGTTTCTCCTTCCTGTCACTTTATTTCTTCTAAAAATCAAAGTAGAAAACCCTTGGGTTCCACTTAGTATTGCACACCTGGCTGCTACGTGGAAGATTCCAAGAAGCAGACACGTGGCCCAATCTAAGGGATGACACATGTCATGTTCTAACTACAAAATCATCCTTTCAAAAGAACATATCACGCTCACACATGGAATCATCTTGTGTATCCATGTCACCCCATGTGATGTCAAAAAGCTAAATCACTTTAGAACTTCGGGACTTAGGGACTCTAGGACTTCAGAGGTCCGAAAGTTCTTCCAATGCATTTTCCCTGAACACCAAACTCTCGAACTACTTAACCTCTTGGGGACCACGTAGTACATTTGTCACCAATTAAAGTGGTGACATGTGTCCCCACCATCGAGTGACATGTGTTAGGTACAAATCGATACTAAGGACCTGTCAAAAGTAAAACAATTAGAGACACATGTTAGACCTAGGTAGGTCCATGTCACCCTAGGTGACGTGATCATGACATGTCATACCCAACGCTTCAGGACTTCGGGGATTTAATATCTTTGACACTTTATCAAAAATTTTGAATTTTCAAATTTCCAAATGGTTCCACTTCACTCGTTGATGTCATCATGTCACATAACTTCAGAAACCTAGGACTTCAACGTTTTTGTTTTCGCATCGACATTTTTACAAAAAGTACCAATAAGAAGAATCTTTGAAGTCCTAGTTTGTCGAATTAATGTGACATGATGACATCATCAAGGGTGACTTGGAAGTGCTCGATGAATCAAAAATTCAGTAGTTTTGCAGTTTTATACTAAAACGTCCCATGGTTTCCCTAGCCGGGGAAGCACCACCTACTTCAAAACTAAATTGTTTTGAAGACTTTAACACACTCGAGTCTTAATCCATTGGGCTATGCATGCATTGCTTGAGATCATAAACATATATATTGTTAGGATATTTAGACAATTAGGAGTTAGTTAAGATCTACTTGGTCTAATATGTCATTATGTAAAAGTGTGTTTCTTAGTGTGTTTCTTTAGTATGCATTGGTATGCATTTGTAGTTAGGAAATCCAACGGTCATGATATGTTCCCGACATAGAGTGATTCAATGGTTCATACTCTCCTCGATCTTAACGGACATTGATGTATGGATTAACACCTGACTGGTCCATGATCTCTATTTAAGGAGCATGGAGGGCCATTTGTTGATGATCAATTGTGAGAAACTCTCTTGTAAAATCTCTCTGTAATCTTTTTCTTTGCATTAATAAACTACTCCAAGTGGTCGCATTGGTTGGGGTCGTGGATGTTTCCCTGTAGGGGTTTTACCATGTGAAAACATTGGTGTGTTGATATTTGATCTAGTTATGTGAGTGGATAGTGAAGGTGTTCATACTCTATTGGAATAATTGTGTTGTCGAACATGGTATTAGATCCTGTTTGAAGATCTGCTCCTGTTTTAGATCAAGATCGTGAAGCCGAGTTACCTCATCTCCATTTTCTGGCATTTTCGTACATTTATGGGTTGAGAGGAATGTTCCATTGCATATGGAACACTCGTTTCATTTAGGAACACTTTTCATTTCACTCGAAAGGATTTATGTTTTCCCAAGATACGACCATTACAGTTAGATCCGGAGGTATAAAGCCTCAATACACATTTTTTAAATTTCTGCAAAGTTGTATTTTGATTTTATTTCAGTTTGTATTTTTTATTTATGGGTTGCTACTATTTTAGATCTTTGTATGCTCTTTTCCCCGTTCCCTATGCGATCTCATAAAATCAGAAACAGATAGGAAAGGTGCATCTTCTGGGTAAGCTAACCGAGGTCTAACCCTTGTTTTCATCGAGAAGCAAAATTTTTTTCTTGTGTGAAAAGATTTTTTTTTAGCACGTTGTCCAAGGCCATCTTCAACAACAACAAAAACAACCCCAATCCTCCTTCTGAACATTACAATATGTTTTGCTAGACCACTTGGTTAAAACTTTCCTTATTAAGTA
>JASDQU010501055.1:53592-64361 GCA_032191745.1 Picea mariana | reverse complement strand
ACATCTTCTTCGATGAGTCAAGATGGGAGATATAGGGTATCAAGTGGTCTTTTATGGAATCCACTATGATACTCATGACATTGATGTCAACATCTTTGAACTTCTCCATAGCGGCAACGTTCTGTGGTTCCTTCTCTTCTCCTTCTTCAAACTCTGTCTTCACGATCTTTGCTTTCACAATATCCAGTACTTTATTCTTGGCAAGGATGAGGCCAATCCTTGTCTTCCATTCTCTAAAGTTAGAGGATCCATCTAACTTGTTCTTAGACTTCATAGAGTTAGTCATGGCTGCTTGAGTTGGTCAAACCCTAGATTTGACCAGAAATTCAAACTTGACGTCTTGGCTTGCTGAAAGTATCAGGAGAAGCATTAGGATAGAGCGCACTGATATGTCTAGAGATTAGGTCAATACATTCACTTAAGGTGCCTCAACAAGAGGTTTAGGGCTTCTACAACTGATCCTGCTAGTCACCCTAGCGACAGTGTCTTGGGAGTTGCTTCTGCTAGTAACCCTAGTGGCAGTTCCTCAACGAGCTCAATATCCTAGCGGTTATGTTTCCTTCCAGAGTTTAGACTGAATGAAGGAGGTGTGGGCCCATAACCTGTTAGAATATAGAATATGGTGTGCTCGTTTTACCATTGATGATACCCTCATCACCCAACCATATGCTGAAGCCACCCTCCGAGCACCTTAACCTTGACTGAGAATTTCTTCGAAAGAAAAACCTAGGCTAGATAGCCAAACAAATGGTAGCACACCTTTCCCAAGGATAGCTCATCACAAAAATATGATCAGATAGTCCAAACTGTAGCCAAGATATAGTCCAAGCCAACACTGGAACTGTTAGCTACAGCAGCTGCACCTGCATCTCTCCTCCACATGTGCACACCAAATTGGGAATTGTAGTGCACACCAACTGGGAACTGCAATTTTGAGATGTGTCAAAATGAGAACTGGAACCCTGTATTTATATTAGTTCTGCCAGACTTGTTGGGGTGGACTTCTCCTTCTGGATATGTGTCTGTTCAATATATTATTATTATTTATGGTCGAATTCTTCTCTTGGATGCTAATAACCTAATATAAATTATATTCTTGAGTTGACAAGACTTCTAGGGTTATTAGCCAAGTCATTATTGTTTACTCTTTCTTTTCGAAGTCTTCTATTCTCGTCAGGTTCACACGTGGAGGTAAATACCTCCCTAAGCTACCATAATATTAACAACAACATGATCTTTTGCTGCACACAATATCTAATATGATGATACCATATATCTATATGCTTAAATCTATCATGAAACACATGATTAATAGAGAGTTTAATGTAACTATGATTATCACAATTAATCATTGTTAGATCTAAATGAGAACCAAGCAAGCCAACCAAGATATTTTTCATCCAGATAGCCTCACATGCAGCTTGACTCACTGCCATGTATTCCACTTTTTCTGAACTGAGTGTCACAGATCTTTGTTTTCTGTTGTACCAAGAAATAGTTGTAGATCTGATACTAAAGATCCCCCCTGATGTGCTCTTTCTGTCTGTTGGGTTGTCCGCCCAATCTACTTCCGTGAAGCCATGAAAATTCACCTCATTCATCTGTGTTTACCATAAGGCATACTCATATGTGCCCCTCATGTATCTCGGGACATGCTTTCTTGCCTTCCAAAATAGCATGTTAGGCTTAAACATTGCTTGACTCAACTAGTTAACTGCATAGAAAATGTTTCGTCTCGTGTTCACTAGATACATTAGTGAGCCCACTAACTGTCAATAGAATGTAGCATTCACTACCTCTCCATAAGTATCATCTTCTTTCCTCCAGTTTCCTAGAAGAGGAGTATCCATGGGTTTGAAACCCTCCATGTGAAACTTACCCAATATCTCCCTTGCATACTTGCCTTGAGACACAAAAAGTTCACCATCTTGCTGCCATATTTCCAATCCAAGGAAATAATGAAGAAGGCCCAAATCCTTCATCTTGAACTCCTTTGCAAGTTCCTCCTTGTATGAGTGTATCAATTGCTCATCACTATTCAATATCAAATCATCAACATAAAGAAAAATGCTTAAAATCTTACCCTCCACCACAATTTGGTATAGGTTTGCATCTACTTCACTTTTGGTGAAGCCCAGTCCGGTGAAATAGTTGTCTCTATGAGTGTACCAAGAATGGGTTGCTTGCTTCATCCTATACAATTCTCTCTTGAGTCTACACACATGTGACTCCTTTTCAAAGGTCTCAAAACCTTCTAGCTTCTCAATGTACACTTCTTCCTCAATGATCCCATTGAGAAACACAATTTTTACATCCATCTGATGAATGTGCCAGCCCATCTGCGCTGAGAGTGAAAACATGGATCTTATGGAAGAGTACCTTGCAACAGGTGCAAAGGTATCATCATAATCTATCCCCTCAATATATGAGAAGCCCTGAGCCACAAACGTAGCCTATTTCTCCACACTCCCATCAGTAGCTTTTTTTACCTTGTAGATCCATCTCGAACCTACCACTGATTTTTCGACCGATCTTGGGACAATTTCCCATGCACTTTTTTTGAAAATGGAGTCATACTCCACCATAGCATCAAACCAAGTGGGATCCTGCACTTCTTCCTGAAAGGAAGATGGTTTAGTCACAATACATTTTCTCATGAGATCCATGTATCCAGTAAATCGATCAAGAGACTGTCTCTGTCTGTGTTGGGAAGTAGGGGCTCCTACATTATGTGCAACATCTAGTCTCAATTCATCAACTTCCATGGTGCTCTTTCTACCATTTATGATGGATTCCTTTTCTTTAGTGATTTCCTCCACTCCATGAACCTACTCATGTTGATGATCCACATCTTGAGACTCATCTTTGGGAAACAACAGTTCCTCCTTGGCATGCAAGTCTAGCTCCCTCTCAAGCGACAACCGCATGGATTTTCCCTCATCGAATTTTATATCTCATAGCATAACAGTCATCTTAATGTTAGGAAAATACACACAATAATTATGGGGTGTTTCTGTGTACCCCACAAATATCCCAACTTCAACAGTTGGTTCTATCTTCTTCCTGGAATCCTTGGTCACATGCACATAAAAAGATCAGCCAAAAATATTAAAATGAGAAACATTAGGTTTCTTACTAGTGAAAGCTTCTTCAGTTGTACTCATGCCAAGTACTCTATGAGGAAAATGGTTTTTCACATAAACCATAGTGTTGCATGCTTCCTCCCACAAATGCATTGGTAGGCCCTGATCATGCAACATCTCTCATGCTGCACCCACGATCATTCTATTCTTCCTCTCCGTGACCCCATTTTGTTGTGGGTTATGAGGCACTATGAGTTCTCTTTGAATTCATTCTTTGCTACAGAAGTCTTTGAATTTGTTAGAGATTTATTCTCCACCATTATCACTCCTCAGAGCCTTCACTTGATTCCCCAACTCTTTCTCCACCAATGCTTTAAACTCACAGAACTTTGAGAATGTTTGATCCTTCTTTTCCATGAAAAAGATCCAGCATTTATGATAAAAATAATCAACAAAAATAACATAATAATTATGTTTGTTGTTGAAGAAACCGAGANTGGATCTTTTTCATGGAAAAGATCCAGCATTTATGATAAAAATAATCAACAAAAATAACATAATAATTATGTTTGTTGTTGAAGAAACCGAGAATGGTCCACACACGTCTGTGTGAACTCTCTCCAGGATCACCGAAGCATGGTTCTCCTTTTCATGAATGGTGGAATGTACATAATTCCCTGTGGTGAAACCCTTGCACTGATCTAACTGAGCAAGTGTTCCCATTGGAATTCTAGTAGATATTTGTTGCATGATCTTCAAGGCTTCATGATGAAGATGGCCCAATCATCTATTCCATAATTCACTCTAATCCTGGCTCACCACTTTTTTTTCCTTTCCCATCATGGCAGCGCAGCCATCTACCTCCAACATGTAGATATTTTTAACTCGAATCCCTATCCTCTTGACTTGACCCATTTTTTTATGTCACAGAAAATATTTTCCACCGCTGAAAACAATATTATAGCCTCTGTCCTCCAACATTGCAACTAAGACCAGGATTTTGTTCAGACCTGGTACATGCATAACATTTTTCAATTGAAATGGTTTATCTGACTCTCTCTGAAAGGCAATGGTACCAATGATAGTCACACTGTATTGTCCATCATTTCCCATCTCTATATGAATTTTGAGATCTCTCTCCTCCAAGTCACTAAAAAGATCTTTATCTCCCGTCATGTGGAAGGAAGTGCCACTATCCAAATACCACACTGATCCCAATGCACTTGAAGCCATGCATGTGATAAAAAGGAAGTCAAGTTCAAATTGCAAGGAAAGAGCCTCACCAACTACAACTCCAACAACCTTCTTGTTCTTCTTCTTCTACGGATAGTTAGTAGTGAGATGCACATGTTCGTGACAGTGAAAACACTTCACTTTGGACAAATCAAACTTCTTTCCTTTAGACTCATATTTTGAATGAAATTTATTCCCCTTCCCTCTCCTTGCATTGGAAGCCAAATCATAATCCTCTTCATCATCATTCTTTGATAAAGATCCATCTCTGGTGTTCCGCCTAAACTCATCATGCACTAGATCCGACCATAGTCGTTCCCAATCTCATAATTTTCCCTTTCCATTGACAGAGTCTTGATAACTATGCCAACCCTTGGGAAGTCCTAGGAGAGGCAATCTCACCAAATCATTATCAACGACTATTATTCCCACACTCCCCATCTCATCTCAACATTGGAAAAACTTTGTGAGATATTTTGGAATGGAGTCACCCTTATCCATCTTGATCTTCCTGAGTTTATCTTTGAGCACCAACTTCCTATGGTCGTTGGTGTTTTTGAATAGATCCGTCAAATTATTCCACATTGCATATGGTATGAATTTACCATGGAGGCTTGAGACAATGTTGTCTCCTACTCCCTCCAACAAGATCCTCCTCACCTTTTCCACTTTATTTTTCCATGCATCAAGATTTGTAGCATCTGTCTTAGGAACATCTTTGTCAATGAATTCCTTCAAGCCATTATCTTCGAGTAATTCCTCCATCATGTATTTCTAAGAAATGTAGTTCAAGATTCCCTTGATTTCATACTCTAACCTCAAGCCATTGAAATCCATTTCGATCTTGAATCAACTGTAGCACCAAGAAAGTCTTTCTACAAATTTGAATTCTATCTAGTCACAAACTCAGCTTCTGCAATCTTCTGCGCTCTGATACAATGTAGTAATTTCAATACAAATTATGTATTTCTTGGATTCTCCTGATATAACAATTATATGCCATTGTTAAATATATAATCGCTTCTACTAATATTCTTTCGGAATTTAAAAAACAATTGCCAATTGCAATATCAAGAAAGATCAATCGCACATAACACAAATGTTTTATCGGGAAAGCATAAAGATAAAAACCCCGCTATCATATATTATGTATATCATTTATCATGAAACAATCTCATACAAAACTCTAATCCAAGATCTCTCAGTACAATACAATTGTCTCACATTGTCATACAAAAATCAACAAATGCACATTGCATGTGCCA
Organism: Picea mariana; assembly: GCA_032191745.1. NCBI lineage: Eukaryota > Viridiplantae > Streptophyta > Pinopsida > Pinales > Pinaceae > Picea > Picea mariana. The sequence goes on along the minus strand of JASDQU010501055.1, from coordinate 58,780 downwards.
ATTCTTTGCCTCCAAACAACCTGCCTCCTCTACGCAATCCCTGTAATGAAAACCCTGCAAATGAATTCAAATTCCTTTTGCATAGGCTGTTAATTTATCATGGGCACATCCACTATTTGTGTTATTGCATGATTTCACTTCACTCAAATTACAACTGGTACCCAAACTGTCCGGTTGCATGTGAGTTCACTGATTGTGAATTAATTAATAATTAATTCATTGAACTCTCACTAGTGTAAGTTCATTTACAACTAGTACAACTAATATTAACTCACTTAACTGAGTTAAACTAATTCACAACTCACATAACTACACTTATAACTCTGGTACAACTTCAAGTCACTTAGTTACAACTAATTAAACTTCCATGTCCCACCAATCAGCCTTTGAACTCAAATTTCCTACATCTAACTCATTTTCCATTTTAGTTAACTATTTCAAGTAATTATGAGATAATAGATTAATATTCATTAGACACACATTTCTTGTTGACTTTTCAACGGGATTTTCATCGCCACTTAGTCAATTTCAGGCCCTATGTACTCCTTGTAATAGACCCTTGCACTGTATTATGAGAAACACCTGAGCGATTCCTCCAAAATTTTCTCCAAGTCAAAGACTTCGCATATGCACTCCTTGCGTTCGATATGCACACTATGGATACAAAATTTTCTTGCGATGTCTTCTGATCTTCGAGTCAAAAAACTCTCTAACATGCACTCCTTACGTTCGGTATGCACTCCTTGCATAAACTTACATAAGAGAAACAATTGAAAATTTTTCAATCCTTCATGAATTCATTTAGTCATAGTAAAACTCATGCACTCACAAAACTCATAACAATAGAAAAAACTATAAGACAATATCAACACAGTATATTTGAATCAATTCTCCTATATTATATTCAATTCAAAAGAAAATAGTTACCCTCATGTCTCTTGCAGACACAATACCGTAAAAAATTGTCTAATAAAGTCTAAGGGAGTCAGTTCTCATCTCTTCTCCATCCTATATAAGTTCTACCACCTTGTGCTCTAGCGCTTACCTACTAACTAAATTAAATGCAAACTAATGAATAATAAGGGATAATATCCTACACCTGTAATATCTTATAGTTGTGTAAGGATTTACAATGATCCGTCATTTCAAACGGTGGCCTGATTTTACATACAATTAAATAACAACATGAAATTAAAAAAAAATATCTCCACACTGTTACCGAGTTGGTTAAGAGTTGGTTCGACACTTTCATTGTGTTGTGGTGTCAATTCGCTTTCTCCCTCACTTTCTGGGTTTGACAACGATGCTTCTAAAAAACTCCTCCATGTTCATTGGAGTTGGTTCCTTCCAAAACCAAATGGAAATTCAACCCTATGATTTCATCTTCTTGGTTGTATACTACCTATGTATCCTCCATCACTCTACACTATGTGCTGACTCTGATCGGACAACTATTAATTTTGCAAAAATGTGCAGCAAACAGAACTTTCTCAGGACAACTATTCTTAATAATTTCATGAAAACATGAACCATTATAATTAATTAATATATATCAAACTTATTTTCTATTGATTTCCTGATAAATTGACTGTTCAGATCCAATTTCTAGGTGAACGATCATTTTCCATTATTCAAAACCTTTACAATGCATGATTCCATGCTCAATTTTGAGTTTTGAGGAGGAATTCATGGATACTTGAACAATTTGTCCCTTTCTTGTTCTTCAACCAAATTTCAGTTTCTATCCCCTTCCCTTCTACACCCAAATTACTCTGACTAGGGGTTGTGACCCAGCAATAAAAACTAGGCGCTTAACCTGTGCTTCGAGCCTCTGTGATTTGGTGGTTTCCAACCTACAACACAAAAAATCCCCTGAACTGATGAATTGGTGAACTCGTGAAGGATAGTGGATCTAAAGTACACCTTCTCTTCTCGTATATCTCGAAGTGTCAAACTATCGAATATCCTCTCCTTCCTCCATGTTTCATATCCCGACTAATGTTCGAGATTAACTATGGACCTATGGTAATTATTGACTCACAACTCTTATGAAACTCAAATATTCTGGAGTAATTCTTCTATGAACCTTTGGATATGGCACCACGCATCATTTTTTATCAAAGAATGAGATAGAATCCAACCTTAGGGCCTCTTGAAGTCCTCGTCTTGAATTATTTATTCCTAGAATCCTCTAGACCAAAGGATCTTCTGTTGCGTGTGCCCTCCTGATGAACGGTGAGGATTTACTCTTCTTTTCAGAGCTTCGGGGGTTTATCCTTCCTGTCACTTTATTTATTCTAAACATCAAAGTAGAACACCCTTGGGTTCCACTTAGTATTGCACACATGGCTGCTACGTGGAAGATTCCAAGAAGCAGACACGTGGCCCAATCTAAGGGCTGACACATGTCAAGTTCTAACTACAAAATCATCCTTTCAAAAGAACATATCACGCTCACACATGGAATCATCTTGTGTATCCATGTCACCCCATGTGACGTCACCAAGCCAAATCACTTTAGAACTTCGGGACTTAGGGACTCCAGGACTTCAGAGGTCCGAAAGTTCTTCCAATGAATTTTCCCCGAACACCAAACTCTCGAACTACTTAACCTCTTGGGGCCCACGTAGTACATTTGTCACCAATTAAAGTGGTGACATGTGTCCCCACCATTGAGTGACATGTGTTAGGTACAAATCGATACTAATGACCTGTCAAAAGTAAAACAATTAGGGACACATGTTAGACCTAGGTAGGTCCATGTCACCCTAGGTGACGTGATCATGACATGTCATACCCAACGCTTCGGGACTTCGGGGATTTAATATCTTTGACACTTTATCAAAAATTTTGAATTTTCAAATTTCCAAATGGTTCCACTTCACCCGTTGATGTCATCATGTCACATAACTTCGGAAACCTAGGACTTCAACATTTTTGTTTTCTCATCGACATTTTTACAAAAAGTACCAATAATAAGAATCTTTGAAGTCCTAGTTTGTCGAATTAATGTGACATGATGACATCATCGGGGGTGACTTGGAAGTGCTCGTTGAATAAAAAATTCAGTAGTTTGGCAGTTTTATACTAAAACGTCCCATGGTCTCCCTTGCTGGGGAAGCACCACCTACTTCAAAACTAAATTGTTATGAAGCCAGACTTTAACACACTCGAGTCTTAATCCATTGGGCTATGCATGCATTGCTTGAGATCATAAACATATATATTGTTAGGATATTTAGACAATTAGGAGTTAGTTAAGATCTACTTGGTCTAATATGTCATTATGTAAAAGTGTGTTTCTTAGTGTGTTTCTTTGGTATGCATTAGTATGCATTTGTAGTTAGGAAATCCAACAGTCACGATATGTTCCCGACATAGAGTGATTCAATGGTTCATACTCTCCTCGATCTTAACGGACATTGATGTATGGCTTAACACCCGATTGGTCCATGATCTCTATTTAAGGAGCATGGAGGTCCATTTGTTGATGATCAATTGTGAGAAACTCTCTTGTAAAATCTCTCTGTAATCTTTTTCTTTGCATTAATAAACTACTCCAAGTGGCTGCATTGGTTGGGGTCGTGGATGTTTCCCTGTAGGGGTTTTACCACGTGAAAACATTGGTGTGTTGATCTTTGATCTAGTTATGTGAGTGGCTAGCGAAGGTGTTCATCCTCTATTGGAATACTTGTGTTTTCGAACATGGTATTAGAGCATGTTTGAAGATCTGCTACTGTTTTAGATCGAGATCGTGAAGCCAAGTTACCTCATCTCCATTTTCTAGCATTTTCGTACATTTATGGGTTGAGAGGATTGTTCCATTGCATATGGAACACTCGTTTCATTTAGGAACACTTTTCGTTTCACTCGAAAGGATTTATGTTTGCCCAAGATACGATCATTACAGTTAGATCCGGAGGTATAAAGCCTCAATACACATTTTTTAAATTTCTGCAAAGTTTTATTTTGATTTTATTTCGGTTTGTATTTTTTATTTATGGGTTGCTACTATTTTAGATCTTTGTATGCTCTTTGCCCCGTTCCCTATGCGATCTCAGAAAATCAGAAACAGATAGGAAAGGTGCATCTTCTGGGTAAGCTAACCGAGGTCTAACCCTTGTTGTCATCGAGAAGCGAAATTTTGTTCTTGTGTGAAAAGAATTTTCTTTTAGCACGTTGTCCAAGGCCATCTTCAACAACAACAACAAAAACAACCCCAATCCTCCTTCTGAACATTACAATATGTTTTGCTAGACCACTTGATTAAAACTTTTCTTATTAAGTAAGAGGTCTTGAGTTCAAGTCTCTCTTTTGTTACTTTTTTTGAAAAAGTTCATGCTAAAAATTGTAAAGTGCATTTCACTTCAAGTATAAAAGTGAATCACTATAAGTAGCTTTATATTTTATTTTAGAGTTATTTATTTTGCATGCAACGTTTTTGTTATAAGGTAACTTCATTGTAAAAGTGATCCCCACTTCTCTTTATAACAGTGGATCAATTCATAAAGCAGTTTCCACTATCACGTGGTTATTTGGTTACTATTTATTCCTTTTTTTTAAAAGGGCATAACTCTCACATCGGAAGTTCGTTTTCAGTGATGTTTTTTTTTAAAAACTGCATAACTTTTCGAGATCTTTCCATCCAGATCATTAACTTCAGTTTTTAAATCCACATTATTTGCATATTTAATATGGCTTCTACAAGTAATGTCTTTCTTACCAGCAACAACTACTTCCAATGGAAATCCCATATGGAAGATTTATTAAGAAGTAAAGGCCTGTACCAGATTACCTTGGGAAAGGAAACAACACCCACTGACGATGATAAGAAAGCCAAATGGGATAATAGGAATGACGAAGCACGTGGACTAATTAGAATGTCCATCTATCCTGATTTAAGGTACGACCTTCAAGGAATTGATGATCCTGAAGAATCTTGGAACACAATTGAATTTGTGTTTTGTAAACACAATATTATTCGAGCACAACAGTTAGAAAATCAAATAATGACCTTGAGTCCAAGTGATTTTTCTTGCCTTGGAGACTATCTATCTAAGTTTAAAACACTCAAAATTTTATGTGAAGAATGTAAGATAAAAATGGGGGGAAAATGTTGCATATATCTTATTCTTTCTAATCTAGGTAGTGCATATTCTATGTTTGTATCTACCTTTTATTCCATGAG